>VZRV01003130.1:0-159559 GCA_013398115.1 Falcunculus frontatus | reverse complement strand
AGAGAAAAAAGAGAAAAAAGAGAAAAAAGAGAAAAAAGAGAAAAAAGAGAAAAAAGAGAAAAAAGAGAAAAAAGAGAAAAAAGAGAAAAAAGAAGAAAAAGAAGAAAGAGAAAAAAGAAAAAATAGTTCCCTTGCTGCCTTCATTATGAAAGCAAAACAGCATTAGAGTCACCTCAGGCAACCCAGGAGAGGGGAGAGGGGGAGAATAATTCCAAGTTCTGTGCTGGCACAAGCACAGAGGGCATCAGAGAACAAGCAGTGCCACAGTTTTCTGACGACCTAGCAAAGCAGCACCATCCAACCCAGGAGCTGCTGCAGCAGCAGAGAGCGGACCCCTCCAAACTGACCTGCAGCTCACTGACCTCGCCTGACCTCGGGTACAAACTCATCTGCCCTCTGCTAGGCTGCAAATCCAGCTCCCCTCGGCCCAGCAGAACCAGCAGAGCTGGGATGTGAAGAGGAAGGCAGCCTGGCCTCCCCCGGGCTCTGGGCATTATTAGGAACTCCTAAACCACCCTTGGAACAGCTCCTAAATCTCCCAGCACCCGGCCCCACAGGCCCCAGCACAGCAGCAAAGTCATGTGCGTGGCTCTGCCTTCAGGATCAGCTCCAAAAGCAAAGGCTTTTTAACAAAGATGGAAGGGGACTCAGGGGCAGATCCCAATGAGGAATAAAAATCCAGGAATATGAAACAGTGCCAGTGTAAGTCAGGGAAGGAGCTAAGAATTTCAGAAGCTTTTTGCAGAATTTAAAAAGCGCCAAGCTTGGCAGAATGAAGAAAACTCAATTCAAATGAAAGGATTAAAAATGTCAATAAAACCAGCATTTCATGGGGGTTTGTACCACAAACTCCCCATTACTGCAGTGAGGAACTCAAATATAAGAGCAAGCCTAAAGGAAGGGGAAACTGATGTAATTTTCCTTGATGGAAGAAAGTGAAAACAAAACAAACCCAGGAACAGCTGATCTTAAAAATAAATAAAAATTAAAGTAATAAAAACCCAACACACCATATTTCAAAGCAATGGTCCTGCAAGTCATGCAAAGGCATAATATGTGGAATTAAATCTAGTTCTCTGGCTCAGCACTTACTGAATATTTGATGTCTCAGAGTTTTCATAGATGCTATGGAATGGGCTATAATTTCTCTGCTTCCTTGCAAATAAAGAATGATAGTTTTAATTCCCTGTAGCTCTTGATGTAATTTGTTTACCATGCAAAGAGAACAGCTAGAGATGCTAAATAACGGAATGGAAAATACTTTCTTCCACAAAATTCTGCAGGAGGTGCTTCACTGAAGTCAGAGATCTTTCTACAGAGACCTTATCTTACCTTTTTCCATAAGAACACAATTTTAATGGGACAGACCCCAGAAAGCAAATAAATCACATTTTAACGCTTGGACATTCAGTACAACTCCCACTTTGGAAAGAGAAAGCCTCGGGAATTTGGGCTGTGCAATCAAGAGCCCGTCCCAGGTACTCACGGGGGTTCCTCCATGGGCCTCCACTCCACATCATGGTACAGGTGCTGCACATTCTTCAGCCACTCTCTGAGGATTGCTGTGGTGTTGTCAATGTTGTGGTCAGTGGCTGCCCTGGCAAAGCAAGAGCAAAGGGAGCACGTTAGCACTAGGTTTGTGCCTTTGCTTTACCATGGAGTGCTCTGTCCAGTCCAGCCACCGGAAAAGACAAGACGCAGTTGGGGTTTAACCCCAGCTGGCAACTGAGTACCACCACTGTGGGATGGGGAAGGGAACAAAGCCTGTGGGTTGAGGTAAAAACCATTTAATAACTGAAACAAATAACTGAAATGTGCTGTTAGTGGAGGAAAGGGACACAGTGCTTGCTGAAGAATGTTTTTTTTCTCTCAGGGTTGAGCTGAACAGACTGGAACAGGAGGCACAGATTTAGATCCCTGACAGCAATCCCATGGAAATGCTCCCACAGGGGCCACACGCTGCTCTCTGCTTGGGATGCTCAAGCCTTCAGGTCACAGGACAAGTGAGCCAAGTCCCATCCCAGCTGCTCCTCCCCAGCTGCATCCCCTGGGACCACGGCTTTGCACATTCAATATGGAGCTGTGGCAGATCCCACCACAAACTCCTGTCACTGAAAGGGCTGCTCATTTTTCCTAGCTGGAATGGGCAGGAAAGCACAGTTTTGTGACAGAGCACAGCTCAGCAAGCTCCACTGGGAATTTATAATCCCTTCATATTCCTCTGGGAGTATAAATAGTCCCACAAGGTCTGGTGCAGACAGTAAAGACAGTGTGAAACATATCACTGAGGGGAGGTTGCTGGAAGCCCCCCTCAACTGCTATACATTTCTTGTTTCATCCTCCAGCTCCAGAGACCCAAAGGCACTTCCCAGAACATCCTCCACCTTACTTAAAGCCAGAGCTCCCTGTAGCCAGGGGAGGACATGCAGAAAGGAGCCACATCCCAAACCCTACAGCTACTCCAAAGCTATTTCAGGAACATACCTCCACTCCAAGTCACCATATGACCCTACAGATGAAAACCAGGGCATGAACCCTTTTCAGTTTGTGCAACGGGAACATACCATTCCCATGGGGTCTAGCCTGCTTTAAATTAAAAAAATCAAGAACTTGGATTTTCAGTTTATTTATAATCAGAACACCACGATCACTTAAAGCCAGGAGGCTTATTAGTTAATATTTATTCCTGTCTGTTGAAACAATAAATAGTGAAAGTTCAGCAAAGTGAAGAGAGGCTGGTTCCTGTGTCATTAACTGCTCTCCTGTTGATGCCTTAGGTTTTAACTTTTCTATTTTCAAATTCTGTACTGCTTAGAGTGTAACTCTGAAGTTCCTTGGAGCCTGTAATTCCTGCTCTCTCGTACTGGGTAGACATAACAAAGCCTCTCCAGGCTTTGCCTTCAAGGACAACCAGGCTGTTTTTAGGCCCAAAATGTGTAAACTAAAGATTCTAAGGGGGGCAAGCTGAGGGGCGTTACATCGCTAAAACTGGGGCTTTAATTGGAGAATTAACCCTGATATGCAAATGGTCCAAACCTATAAAAGTGTGAAGAACTCGTGACCTGTCGTCCATCTTGGGGTCCAATTTTTGGAAGCAGCCTCTGGCTCCCCCAGGGTGTACCTTGAAGGCCCTTCAAATAAATACCTGTCTTTATTCCCTTACTCTTGTCTAGTCTCTGTTTCTAGGTGGCTGGAGGAGGCATCACTGTGACAGAGCAAGGCTGGGCTTAGTCATGGCTTCAGGGCTTGCTTTTGACCAAGAGCGTGGCACTGTAGATCCACTTTGCAACGATGTTCGAACTGGACTAAAACAGTCACAGTGTTGACTTGGTGTAAGTCCAACTTGCTCCATGCATTTTATGGATGAAGCTCATCCCCTGGAGCCCATTTTCACACACTTCCTTCGGCTCCCACAGCCACCAAGGCATTTCACATGTCTCTCTCTGCTCTCCTCCCATGTTCCAGCCGCACAGTTAGCGAACAATAGCTCCAGAATTCCTAAAATACCAGAGAACTGGGAAAATGGCTTCATGTTCATGGTCATCACTGGAGCTGCAGGGGCACCAAAAAGGCGGCACTGGGGCCACATTACAATTGGGCATCACACAAACAAGGCCGAGGCGATGGCGGCCACCCTGGGGAATGCCGAAGATCATCCCACAACATCCTCTTTTCCAGGTACAGGCCAGGTCCTCTCCAGGACCACGGAGACCCTTAAAGTAAGCACACAGCTCCTACAGAGTCAGGTCCATATGCCTCTTCCCCTCAGCAAGCCTCATCCCATTCTTTCTAACCTCATCCCAGGTCCTTCTAACCTCACATAATATCAGTGGGGACATATGAAGGGATATGCTACAGTCTGAGCAGGGAAAGGGGAAGCTTCAGTTGCATACATGTCAAATTAATCTCAGTTTTATGTTGGCTGCTCCCATCTCAGCCAGGAGATCCTTCTCCATTCAACTTTGTGCACGCACAAGCCCAAAATGTTTTAGATGGGGAGCTGTTTGCAGGGATGTGCAATAGAAACCCAGAGCTCTCAAATGAAACACAAATTTCTTTGACAACGTGAAAACGTAGAGTCATTCAATCTCAGAGAAAAGGATTACCATGATGGAAAGCTGTTTCCTCAGTTGCTCACAGTTGCTTCACGAAGCCCAAATCTCTGACTAGCAGAAGAAACCTTGAAGTGGAATGACAGTGATTGGCAGAGTTAGAGTAAGACCTTTGCCTCCCCAAGCACAAGGGGGCTGAAGGATGCTCTTCCCATCACACCTGGAGTACTCCATCCTGCTCCTGGTAGGGCAGCAGGCCCTTGACAAAATTCACCCTGAAAGACACCATCAGCCAACATCCTCCAGCGAGAAGTGAGACGTGTGAATGGGACGTGAAGGGATCTCCAGATCTACCTACAAGGAATCTGCTGGAAGAAAATGGCATTTTCCAACCCAAACTATTCCATGATTCTATGACTTCACTGCCCAGGCTGTCATGGTGATACAAGGAAGGTAAAATCACATCTCAGTAGACCTCTGGAAAACATGGATGAGCCAAGGCTCTGGCACAAAGGAGGGACAGCTCTCTCCAGGACTGTCCACCTAGCAACACTTCTAAGCCCAAAAGTCCTCAAATGCAATAAAGCCTGTTCCACCCTGGATGAAACATGCCCTATGACTAGCAGTTTGGCAAACCTTTGTTTTTCCAGCTTTGAGCTCAAATAACCCAACCAAAAAAAAACCCCACACCAAACAAAAAACAAAAAAAAAAAACCAAACCCCCACACAACCAAGCCATTACAAAAGCATTATCACTATTAGTTCCAGAATAATTAATTTAAGATCAAACAGCATCAGCACTGACTCCTATTGTACTATGTGAACCAGTACACCTTTCCCCTCAGAAAAAAATAGCAGCTCTGGTGTTTGCAATAGCACTGTGTGGAAAAACAGGCACATACTTTATTTTTCCTTTTTTTTTTTTTTTTCTGAAATGACAACCCCTGCACAAGAAAAACAAGCTAATTAAAATGTGAGCAGGACTTCTCACTGGGAGCAAGAGCTCCTCAAACCCTGAGAGGCACATCAGGACATTCCACATTATAAATACTTCTTCTGTAGCACTCTGTAGCACTTCAAGAAGCCAAGTACACAGCTAAGATTTCAGTTTGGTGGTGAGAACACATCACACAAGAGATGCTATCACCTCTGCCCACTTGCCTGTCCTGGAAAAGTGTTTTTACTCCATCCTCTTATCCTTACTGGTCCATGATCTGCACTTGACAGGACAAAGAGAGTGGATCATTGTAACCCAGCTCCACTCAGCTCACCAGCAGCATGGCTTGTCCACATGGTCCTTAGACTAAGGTAGTGCCTGGATTTTTGGGGGTATTTTCTGAAAGCAGGTTGGTGAGCACAGCACCATTATTTGTGTGGGAGTCTATTAGCAATATTGTTGACCAGGCATCAGGTTCAAATCCTGGTTTCTGAGTGGATCAGCAACACCATTTTCAAGAGCCGATTAAAAACATCTAGAATTTAAAGAAAAAAGGTCCCCTACAAGATTTACAACCTAAAGCCTGTGCAACACAACCAGGAAAAAATGGGGGAAAAACTTCTAATTCCTCCCACTCTTTTCAGAAAGAAATTTTAATAAATAGACCAGAACACACCTCCAGATGGACACCTCTATTCCAGTAACATGGCAGCTTTTTCCCCTCAGATTTAAATCCATTTCAATTAAACAGAAGTTAAATTTTTGAAAAGTTTGAGCGAGAATGTTCATATAGGGGCTTCTGTTGACGTAACTACAACCACTTCAATATTTACTTGGGCTCTAACCAGGAGTCATACCATGGACAGAAGCCCTCATTGTTCACACTCAGCAAAGCATCCCCTCCCAAAAAAACTCATGGAGAGTGCACAGTGGAAAATCTGAGCACGACATTAAGCACCTCCTGTTTTAATTAAGTAATGTGAGTAGCAGCATATGAGGAAAATGGCTCCTTTTACAAACTGCTCATATTTTTAGCTTGATAATGTCTCCTCAAATTATGTTTGCAAGGGAGAGTTAATTTAGACTTTGTGGTTGTTCTCCACTTTTCCTCCCCAAAAAGGGAATTAAAAATAACCCCCTTTTTCACTTTTTCACACTCTGGCCTGTTCTCCCAAGCTATTTAGTTTATTTACCTCAGGCACTGGGTCAGAGGAGAAAATTTTCACCTTCACCATCTGTATAGGAAGAATACTAGAGGACAAAATGCACCCTGTGTGCCGCTGGCTTGTCAGAGTAGGGGATAATGCTGTGACACAAGCTGAGGCAAACTCCACAGCCAGGGCCCTGCAGTAATTTTCCTACTGAATTTAACATTTACCACCTTTTCCCTTCAGCAAACATGGGAGGGATGGCTTCGAACAGGGGTCAGTACTTCACCTTCAAGCAGTGCAGAGCTGAGTCAGGACTGGAGGCAGCCAGCTTTCAAAAACAAAAGCTGTAAGGAGGTTCCTTTCTCTTTCTGTCAGTGTTTTGAAGACTGGTGGGCTTGAGGAGGGTATTGGGTTCACCCTTTATGGCTGTGAGAGCCAAACCTGGACACTCAGGTTGGAGTGGGTCCTTCCCACCACTCCACTGAGCCCATGCAAAGGATGACAGTGGTCAGGATGCTGCTGGTGCTGGGGTTGCATTGAAAGTGGTTCACAGGAAGAGGCTGCACATGGCTTTCTGGGGCTCCTGCTGCTTCCACACACTGCAGAACTAAGTAGTGAATGCAACCAAATCCCAGGAAACCCCAGGGATATCCAATTGAACTGTCTCCCTTGGTTCCTCTCTGCCTGCAGCCAGGAATTCAGTCCACCCACAAAGCTTGCTATGGGATGTGGTCCAATACTGAGTTCCATTGAAGCAAGAGCCATAGGTTGGCCATGTGCCCTAAACCCACAGGGTCTCCTCCAAAGTGAAGCCCAAAGTTAATGGAAAGCCTGTTAGTAGATAATTTCTAACAAATGTAACACAGAAACTGGTGACAAAAGCACCAGTACCTCCCCTTGGCCATTTTCCACAAAGCTGAGCAGCAATAAAACATTCAGAGAGAGATTACAGCTCAAACCAAAGTGATGGAGGAAGCACATTTCTGTGCACTCTGTTCCAGAACTCGTGCTAACAGAAGTGCTCAAATATTCAAGGACAAAGCTCAGCCCTCAGAACAGGACTCAGCATCTTCCTGAGCACCTTCTGAGCCGAGCCAGCAGCAACAGGCACTGCACAGGGGGTTCCCCCAGTGCTCTGGGGAGACTCCAGAGATTTCAGACCCCAGAGCATTGGAAAATTTACACCACTTCATCTAGCCCGAGCCACTATTAATAATTTACTCCAGTAGTCCCTCGTTTTTTACCGCAGCACTAATGACACACAATGAACAGGGCACAGGATGGGAGTTTTGACCTCCAAATTGTTTAGATCCTGCATAAAAGCCTTTGGCTTTCAGTCCCTTGAGGCAGCCCCAAGAGCTCCTGGTCTGAGTGGAGCTGAGCTCCTGTCACCCAGGCTGCCCTGCTCATGCTGGGTGTGAGATCAGCCCGGCCAAAAATAACTGAAAAAGCAGAGTCCAGCCACAGAGCCCCAATGAGTCAAATATAAATTTGGATTTAGTTCCCAAAACAAGCAGTAAATAAAGTAACAGATGAGTCATTTCTCCCTGCTCTTTTTGTCTGAAAGCTGCCAGGCTTAGAAAACCAAGTCAAAATATAAACCCCCCCTGAAGTGGCAGTTTCCACAGTGATAAATTACCTTGACTAGAAAACAGTGCAGCTAGAAGAGACTGGAAGAGAAGGGATGGATCCTAAAGAGGAAGGAAAAAAACTCAAAACAAGACAGAAGCAAAACACTTCTGAAGCACAGTAAGAATGATTTGTTTTCAGCTGTGAAAATGTCTGTTTTTACCATAGATCAAGTCCCTGGAAGTGTCCAAGGCCAGGTTGGACAGGGCTTGGAGCTACCTGGGCTAGTGGAAGGTGTCCCTGCCCATGAAAGGGGGTGGAACAAGATGAGCTTTAAAGTCCTTTCCAACCCAAACCATTTGATTAATCTATTGTATGATTTTAAATTGAGTTACTGTTAACTACCCTGCTTTCTCTTGCCCAGGATCTTCTCAAAAAAGCAACAAACCAAGCAGGGCTCCCTGTATCTTTCCAAACACTCTCCCACCAACAGGCAGATATGGCTCTTGATCATCCAGCAGAGACGAGATAAAGGTAACACACAATTTTCTTTTTCTGGTCTGCCAGCCCTACCTCATGTCTGTGAATTTGAGACTTGGTATCTCAAATCTCCCACGTACCAATGGGATCAGGGACAACACACCATGAGACAGCTCCCAACAATGCAGTCCAGAGACTCTGGACAGATCCAAACCATCTAAATCACTGATTTTAGCACAATTATGCTCACACACTTCATTAACAGGGCCTGAACATTCAGCCCAAGTTCAAAGAACTGTTTAAGCATTTAAATAATTTGCCAAAATTCTAATGTATGTATAAGACTTCTTGGCTTTGTAAGGCCTTTGCATTTATTCCAGGGTTTCCTTAATTAAGGACAGACTTTTGGAAGTACCTTCTCTTGTTTTTTATTTTAACTTGGTCCCCAAGCCACCTGGGCCCAGACGGGTGTGAGGGAGCTGCATGGGAGTGTGGAAGCAGCAACTCAAGCAGCGCTGCTCCCCGTGCTGGGCAGCTGTACAAGAACAGCACCTCACAGCACAGGAATGCAGCCCACAGGGCTCCCCTCTAACTCTTTCCCTGTGCCCTTCAGCAGCTGTGGATAATGGATTTTGCTGGCAGCAGCACTGATTTTAAAACCTTCAATGGTCTTCCAAGTCCAAGTGAATGACTCACAGATGTATGTAAGTGTGTACATCTGTACACACCAGGATCTTTGCTCTTTCCATGCTACCTCAAGAAATACCTCACTTTCTTGTCCCTCACTCCTCACGACAGAATCATAGAATCCCAGAATGATTTGGGTTGGAATGGACCTTAAAGCCCATTCCCTCCCATCCCACCCCTTGCCATGGGCAGGGACACCTTCACTAGCCCAGGTTGCTCAAGCCCTGTCCAGCCTGGCCTTGGACATGTCCAGGGATGTGGCAGCCACAGCTCCTCTGGGCAACCTGTGCCAGGGCCTCACCTCCCTCACTGTAAAAAAATTCTTCCTTACATCTAATCTAAATCAACCCTTACAGCTCCCTCATGACAAAAGTAAAAAATTCCTGTGTAACAGCTTCCCTGGCATCCATGCAATAGGAATTCTCTCACGGTGCAAATGAGGTTCCTGCAGCTTCAATCCCAAATCCTCTCTCTGTCTTGTTTTAGTTCCCCCCATGCTCACCCTGCTGCTAAGCTTTATAAGAAACAAAAAACCAGCTGCATCTTGTGAGTATTTCCAAGCAGATTTGGCTTCAAGGGAACAAGTCCCCTAAGGGAAGCCCAGGAAATCCCACATATGCAGGATCAGGGTGGTGACTGGCCTCTGAAATCAATTGTTCAAAGGAGGAATTAATTGCAACAGTTGTGTAATTTCCAAAAGGATAGCTTGTTCCCAGCAGCTAACTCAGACACCAGCTGATGCAGCTGCCTGAGATTAATGCAAGTGTGTAAACCACTGGGAAGGAACACTGGGATTTAGAAATATTCTTGGCTCTGCTAACAAAACAAATGGATGGGTTTCACATTTAGGCGCTCAGTACCACTGATTTTTCCATGGTCACACTGAATATGGGCCTGTACCACATTGCCAAGGGTCCCCCAAAACAGAAACACCTGGAAAGCTCTGGGTCTCTGCACCAAGCCTGCAGATAGAGCAGTGCAAAGGTCCCAAAGCCTGCCTCACCCCTGGTGAGAACATTCATACCATGGACCACCAGACACCCAGTAGGGAGGGAAACACAGAGCCAAGTCCTTTAGTAGCTTACTTTTTTAATTTACGGGCTTTTTTCCCCCCCCCAGAACAAGTCAGAAGCTTGCCCTACAAGTACCAGGAAGCACCCAGTGCTTGCCTCCCTGTCTCACACCCGCCAGTGATTCTACGATTCAGTTCTACACAGAATCATAGAATCACAGAATCATTGAACTGTTTGGGTTGGAAGGGACTTTGAACTCATCCCATGCCCACGGGCAGGGACACCTTCCACTAGCTCAGGTTGCTCCAAGTCCTGTCCAGAGATGAACAGGATTAGCTGAACATAACCAAGTTATGTGGGTGAGGTCGGTATGTTCCATTCTTCTCAACTGTCTAAAAATGTACCCTTCCAGGCAAGACATTTTTAAGAACTCTTGACTTAAAATATGAAATATGACTTCATTACGAATCGGTTTTCATTCTAAACATCCTACAAGACTTAAAGTCATTTCAACACATAGAGAAACACATTCTTGCTGGAATACTGTATAATTAAATGACTACAAACAAGTGATTTTTCATCTCTTGTCCAGTGCTGGTTGACAGAAACGTTAAGAAATTAGGTAACGAAAATGGAGTATTTTAATTCATATCATTAATTAGGAGTTCAAGCAGCAATAAGAAACATACCAAGCTAATTCTGGAGCAAAGGACAACTTCTTTTACCAACTGAGAATCTGCTCTGTGATCTGGAAACTGGCAGGATGTTTCGTGTGACACTGGAGAGCTCTACACAATAACTGACCCTTTCACGTGAAAAGTTTGCTGATAGGCAACAATAAAGCCATTCTTCACAAAGGTTTTCAGCCAGCTTTTCTTTGAGGCCATCACAAACCTAAAATAACAGAATAACAGAACTAGAGGAAGAGCTCAATGAGTGCCAGCAAGAGTGTCAGCTGAGACGAACCCCAAATTTAGCATTTGGAGAAGAGGTCCAAAAGCATTTGGAGTAGGGAGATGTAAGAACAGGCCATAAATTGCTCTTCCTACAAACAAAGTGTCAAAGGATGCTTGGCTATCCAGAAGGATTTTTGCCTCTGGAGAGAGAAAAATGGCTATGTTTAGAAGGAGAGGAGATGCTCAAAGTTAAGTAGTTAATGAAGACCAACAGTATTCCATATTTTCACATCAGACTCCCTGGCACATTCAAACTTTTTCCAGAGCTTGATGCAAAGATGACTGAAACACAGATTTCTCTCTCCTGCAGTGCCCTTCAGAACACAGCTCACCAGCCTCCTGAGGGCTGAGGGAAGCCCTTCACTCTGTTCAGTAATTTACAGTTTTTGTTAGAAGGCTTTCAACAACCCCCCTGTGCAGACCCTGCAACAGGACTGCCACCCCAACAGGTCTGTTTGAGGTCAGCTCTGCACTCAGGGCTGATCTCCATCCACACCCTGTGCCTCTCCAGTGGACCAGGAATTCCTTTGTTGTTGCTGCAGGCTTAATAGGACTGTCAACAGGACAAGAGCAGCAAGCCCTCCAGAGCTGTCTCCAGAAGGCTGCTACCTGCCTCCATACTCAGGTGCACAGAGGCATCATGAAGAAAACCTCGACAGTAAAGCATTCGGTGTATGTGTGATGATTCCTGAAAAAATGTGGCACGAATGCTGGGAGACACCTTTCAGCTCAGCAGGGCTGAATGTGTGCATCCAGGGAAAGGCTCACTAAATAACAGCTTGAAAAACACCACCTTTGCAGGCCTGGCAGTCACACTGCAGGGGTCCACACCAGACCTGCAGAGCTGCCTGTGGCACCTTGTGCTTTTCTGTGCCCACCTCCGAGAAGGCTCCTTTGATCAACACACAGAATGTGCTGAGTTTGAAGGGACTCACGGGGACCATCCAGTCCAAGCCCTGGCCCTGCACAGACACCCCAACAATCCCACCCTGTGCATCCCTGGGAGCAGTGTCCAAACACTCCTGGAGCTCTGGCAGCCTCGGGGCCGTGCCCATTCCCTGGGGAGCCTGGGCAGTGCCCAGCCCCCTCAGGGGGAAGCAGACCCTTTCCCTGATCTCCAGCCTGACCCTCCCCTGGCACAGCTCCAGCCATTCCCTCAGCTCCTGTCACCAGTCACAGAGAGTGAAGAGATCAGTACTTGCTCCTCCCCTGCCCCTTGTGAGCTGTATAGTCAGAGAAAGCTGAGGCCCACATGTGCCCCACCGATGCACATCCATTCCACCAGAATAACAATCTGCCCTTGCTCACAAAGGCCTGGAAAAGGGGAGTTAGAGGCAGGAAGAAAGTCTGGACTCAAGACATTGTCCCAAGCTTGGGACTGCCCTAGTGCAGCAGCCTCACCACCCAGTACAATACCTGCAATGCATCCCAGGAACAACCCAGCAAGTCCCAGCAGGCTGGGACAGTTCCTTAGCACTCCTGGGGCACACAGGATGATGAGCCCAGTGCAAAGCGTTATATTCCTGATGCACCACCCCATGGAAAAGCCTAATCGCAAGAACGAATTGGAGGACATTTGGCTGAAGGACTCTTGGCCCTGTGTGTAAGCTGTCCCCCAAGAGAGCAGGGGGGACCAGCCCTGGGCTCCCCTGTCAGCTGGCAGTGCACACACAGGGTGTCTGCCCACACCTTCCCTGCTCCAGCGCCAGAGCTGCTCGCAGAAATGAGCCTGGCCAAGCCCACACTACAAACAATCCCCCAGCTAATTTGCACTCAGAAATATGACTCTGCACTTCTCCATGAAAGGGCTCACTGTCTGGGCACAGAGAGAGCTGCAGCAGCAGCATGTGCCAGATGAATGGATTGTTACAGACACATGGAGAAATACCAGCGCCGGCATCAACGCGCCCAGGGTTGTTGTCAAACCAACAGCTCTTTCTGCTGTGCTCTCACAGAGGGAGCTGTGCCAAGTTTAAACGTTTGGACCCCGAGAGAGAGCTCCAGGCTTGCCTTCCACAGGCAAAAGCAGTTACAACAATTTAATTAAGTTTTTCCTCACTGTTTATGCAGTGTAACTCTTTCCACCCCAAGGATCTGCAATGTTCCCACCAGGAGCAGATGATACAGAACACAGACCAACCCAAGCCCCGTCATGAAGGCAAATTCCATCCCTGCCCCTAGAGCTGATTACCCTCAGGGTGTGTTGTACCAGGTACCAGACTAACCAACGTTAACCAGAGAAGCTGTGGCTGCCCCATCCCTGAAAGTGTCCAAGGCCAGACTGGATGGGGCTCGGAGCAACCTGGGATAGTGGAAAGTGTCCCTGCCCGTGGCACGGGATGGGACTGGATGGGCTTTAAGGTCTGTTTCAACCTAAACCCTTCTGTGATTCTGTGATTACAGAAGCAGAAAAAGTCAGCAAGACTTTTTCCAAAGGAATTCCCAACTTCAGGGTAGCTTGAGAACAGTAGTTTTCAAACTGTGATCAGCAGATGTCTGTGAACTATTTCTAGTTTGCTTGTCAAAGGTAATAAAAAATTCCATCATACCCTAGTCAGTGTTTGCGATGCAGCACAGGAAAAACATGTTTGGTTTATGCTCAGCCAATGGAATACCATTCCCCTTTCGCTGCTGCTGGAAGGGTCAGAGCCAACACTCTCCCCAGGATCGACACCACCCACTAAAACCCCACTGTGTGATCCCCAGCACTCTCTCAGCAGGCAGCACAACGAGCTGTCTGTGCACCCAGAAACTCATGGAGCTTTAGACACTAAGAATAACTTCAGTTTATTCTTACAGAGCAAGATAACAGAGCCAAGGTGGGCACAGGCACATTATAAACACTCCTGCTCTCCTGGGCATGCTGTGAATTACGAGCTGCTTGCAGGAAAACTGGGCAACTTTAAGGATGATAAAATCCCAGGTGTTTATAACATGTAGTACAGACACAGAGGAATAGAAACAAGTACATTTCTTGACAGCTTCTTCTACAGCCTCTGTACAAGTAAGTCAGTTACCTTTGGGATGAAAAACATTAGCACAGAATCTGCTTTCAAAATACAGTCAGGACATACAGCAAGAAAAGTTAACCAAGGATCTGTAACAAATTCCTCACAAGGAAAAGAGCTGCCATGTTTTACATCTTGTATCTCACAAGGGACCCAGGCACTGCTCTAGATCACAGCAAGCCTGCAGGCAGGCTGGCCTTCCTCCTGCTGCTGGAGCACATCCTCCTCTGAGCCCCAGGGCTGTCCCAAAGGGCAGCCAATCCCACTGCTGCACAGGGGCTTTCTAACATGAACCACTGGACTGGTCACTCAGCACCACAAGACAAGAATCACAGAAAGAACCTCTGGAGGTTATCATGCCCCCCTTCCTCTAGCAGGGCCACCAAGACCAGGTTGCCCAGAACCATATCTGGATGGCTTCTGAATGTTTCCAAGGATGGAGACTCCTTTCTCTAGTGGCCAGTGACAGGACAGGAGAAAAGAGAGTGAAGCTGTACCAGAGGAAGGTCAGGTTGGACTATTAGAAAAAAGTTCACTGAGAGGGGTGTCACTGGAACAGGCTCCCCAGGGAAGTCATGTCACCAACCCTGTCTGAGTTCAAGGAGGTTCTTGGTCTTTGTCACAGAGTTTAGTTTTAGGTAGCACCGTGAGGAGCAGGGAGTGGGACTCCCTGACCCTTATGGGTCCTTCCAACTCAAGGTGTTCTGTAATTCTATTCTGTAATTGTGTTTCTGCAGGGATCAGTCAAGTCTGCAGGCAAGGGAAAGGCTATCCTCACTGTCACAGCCAGACCACTGTGTCCTTCGAGTCTTTTCCAATCTTAATGATTCTATGATTCAAGGCTTTGCCTAGAGCACAGCAGGAGGTGAGGCAAGGAGTGGGACTGATCTGTCCACAGACAGCCTGCCCCCTCACCACACAGCCCAGCAGCCCTAGACACCCCAGCCAGCCTCTGAACCAAGGGCAATGAAACAAGAACATGCTGGTAGAAACCAGGAGAAATCTTGGTCCAGGAGCTCCAGGTGAATGCTGGAGACAGCACAGCTCCACAGCTCAGACACAGATCCTAACCTCCAACAGGGGCTCCAGGTGCCATCTCACAGGCAAGTCACATCACAGCCAATAAGAGATTTGCATTATTGATCCCACTGAACACTGTCACCTGCTCAGGCACATTCTTAAGTCACTCAGGTGCATGGCTGATGGGAAGCCAGAGAATCCTAAATGGCTTGGGTTGGAAGGGATCTTAAAGCCCATCCAGTGCCACCCCTTGCCATGGGTAGGGATACTTTCCACTAGACCAGGTTGCTCCAAGCCCTGTCCAACCTGGCCTTCCAAGAATTCACAGGGCTAACACCTCTCTCCAGCAAAGGAGAAGAATTTCTGCTTTAAAAACGCTGTTCAATCTGACCCACAGTATCAAAAGTAAAGAAACTTCAAAACACAATAGCAAAAGTTAGCTGTGTACCAGATGCTCCTGGAAAGAAAGAGGCATGTAATCCACCCATGCTCTCTCCAGGCTAATCCAAAGATATCCAAGGTGCTGCTGCTGGCAGGAGCCACCTGAAGCAAGCTAATATTGTCCACAAAACACATATCCCAGGATGCTGCTGCCTGCCATATGGTCTGGAAGGTGCAGGTCAGGACAATATGTCTTTAAGTCAAGGCACATGCACCAGCTTTACAGTTTGCATTAACATTATAAAGAACCATATGGAAAAGGTAATGCAAGAAAACTAAAAATAAATAAATCAAATGCTCAGCGTGGTTCCAACTGGTTTGCCACTGTCTCTGAATGATAAAATGGCAAATGGCTGCAGAGCTTTCACCTCTACAGCAGGGAAGAGGTTTTCCCAACCCACAGGATAACCATAGGAGGAGACAGTTTGGGAGCCAGGCTGTCATTCTAGTGGAGAACAACTACAAAAGAGCTGGAGAAGGACTTTGGACAAGGGCTTGGAGTGACAGGACACAGGGAATGGCTTCCCACTGCCAGAGGGCAAGGTTAGATGGGATACTGGGAAGGAATTCTTCCCTGTGAGGGTGGGGAGGCCCTGGCACAGGGTGCCCAGAGAAGCTGTGGCTGCCCCTGGATCCCTGGAAGTGTCCAAGGCCAGGTTGGGCAAGGGCTTGGAGCAACCTGAGATAGTGGAAGGTGTCCCTGCCCATGGCAGGGGGTGGCACTGGATGAGCTTTAAGGTCACTTTCTGTGATATTACAGCACTCACCACCCAGGCTTTAGGGACTTACTCATGCCCCCTTAATGGTTTTAATTAATTCAGACCCTGTTTCCAAGCACTTCAATGCCTCCAGGAAGCTCAGTCTCTTCACCACATCATATCTTCACTGCACTGTTAAACTGAGTTTGATGCTTGAGGCCTGACCTTCCCTCTGTGTCCATCTTCCAAGCAATTTGCAGACTCTCCTCTTCACCACCTGCACTAAGCATGGTCCCCCCCACCACCCAAGCACGCAGAGGTTGTGCAAGGCACCAGCCAGGGTGATGCCCAGGGTGCAGTTTGTTCCACCCACACTCCACAAAGTGGCACAGCCAGAGGATAAAGCACCTGAGTCAATCACAGACTCCGGAATATCAGATTTTGGCCTTTTCAGGGATATTCAGAGCTTTGGAGAAGTTACTTTCCCTTGAAAAGTAACTCGGCCAGAAATACACAACTCATTTAACCTCCCATATCCTGGGATAAAGGAATCAGCAACAAAAAAGCAGAACTAAAGTGTCAACACTGGAGATCCAACCAGCTCTTCCCTCTCAGAGTCAGCAGTTTAATAACCCGACCAAAGTGTAATCCTTGTGACTTTATAAGACACACCTACAACACAGGGTATTTAACAACATCAGACCAGACTTTTCCCTTCCTCCACTGCAAATTCACAGCACACAAACACAGCAGGTTTCATTACCCTCTCCCTGGCACAGGTTTCACTTGGCATAAAGGAGTTTATGCCAAACTTTGCTTTCACCAACACTAAACTAACACTTACAGTCATCAGTGAGTTATTTTAGAGTTAGACTGTGCTGAAGCCAGCATGGAACTTGAGACTTCATAATTCTGGCCCGATTTTCCTCAAGTAGCCAGTTACCCTGGAAAACAGAGGTTCTCTGAATTGCATGGAATGGTACACTGCTTGAAAATAAATGGATTATGTCATATTTGCTGGCAAATTGCTGAAAATGTTTTATACATAATTAAGAGAATAGAAAAACAACCAATGCAGCCAAGCAGGGAAAAATATATTCAACCTTTACATATGAAGTAGAGAGTTTTCCTGGATGTAATTCTGTCCATCCCATTTCAGATGAAGAAACAGCTGAAAAGGTGACAACCTCATATGCTGACAGGATTCTGAGTAAGGGGGGAGGGAAAACACAACAAACACCACTCAGCTAGCATGAATTAAATGTTAATCAATTAAAATCTTCTGAAGATTTTCCACGTAGATTTTACAGTGTTCTTGCTTTGAATGGCTAAGTGCACTCATCTGCAACGTACCTCTGGGAATGAGGTGATGTGAATCAGAGAGGTTAGAGGCCATGCCCAGAAGGCCCCCAAAACCCACAGCAAGGGTCTCACCCTTGCCCTGAGGCAGCACGTCATTTTACAGAAAGGGAAACAAAACTAAGGAGATTAACAGATTTTCACAAGTCCCAAAAAAGGAGTGGGTGTCAGGGCTGGGAATGATAAAATAAGCTAACACTCCTTCCAAAATATACACTGAAATAAACTACAGATATTCAGCTTTTGTAGAGCAGTTTATTTAGTGCATTCACAGAGTACTTGTCAGAGTAGTGGTAAATTCGTGGCCACGGTAATCTCAAGAAAAACTTTTCCTCTGTGTTGCTTTTAAGAAACTCTCACAAGCTCACAGGCAAAAATCTATCTTCCCATCCAAGTCTTTTGCCTTCAGCACTAAAAAAAAAAAAAACAACACTCTGGGTTTTTGGATATGGGGTTCCTGATTTTCAGGGTTTAGGGTTTTAAAGCAGTGAAGTACTAGTACTGGAGAGAAGAAGAAAATTTTAAAGCAAAGTATTTCTACTTTAAATTCCGAATATTTTGGGCTAGCTAAAATTTCTGGATCTGAATCTCTTCCATTTGTGATCTCATGTTTCACTCAGGGATACAGAAATCCACACGGCTTCTCCTATGGACACACATGTGCTGGACACATAGCTGCTGGGTAGTCAACACACAGGACATGCTATGGATGACAGAGTCAGAACACATTCTCTCTTGGAAAAGACTGACTCCGGCCTCAAACTGATGGAAAACTAGTGCTGTGCTGATGGCTAACTTAACTCTAAAGAGAAGACAAAAACAGTGAGATCTTAACTCTCATCTTGTAAGCTAAAGGCTCTGCAGCCCTCAGTAAGTAGTGCTGTACATTTCCCATCCCCAGCTAAGGAAATGGGATCATGAAAACAGAGGGACACTTAGAGGATGGGATTGCTTCCACTGCAGTACACAACATCACAATTCTCCCTTCTGATGGTCTGCTCTCTTTGTGTGGATTTCAGGGAGCAATCACTGGAGAGGGAAAAATCTCAGGGAGCACCCACTGAAGACAGGCAAACAACTGGGAGAGCCAAGCACTGCAGGCTGCATCAGCAAGTGTGGTGTGGAGAAGAATGCAAATGCACAATTTATTTTATCTCTTTAAGGTTTAATCCTGACCACAAATGCACAGTTTGAGGAGAGGCAGTTTTTTCCCCCATCACTACCTGGATGTAAATAAAGAGAGGAAATGGGCACCCAGGTCTTTCAGTAGCCAGTTCCTAGGAAACTGGGTAACTGGAAGCCCCATAAAACACACGTGTGCCTTTATTCTGCAGAGTATGGTTCCTAACCATGCCATTTTCCAATGGGAACGATTCCTGTCTGAGCCATCTCCATTCCAGGGGATGAAGTACACAAGATAAAGCATGTTCCAACCCCAGCACACCTACAGGTGTTGGACTCGACCGTCCCCTCAGGGGACAAGGACATGGCAGGGACATGCTCTGGCCCAGGAGCCCTTGCACGCATCATAGCACTTGTCCAGCAGCATTCTCAGGCCTGGACATTTCAGCTCTCTGGGGCTCTGAGGCAATTTCAAAGGCTGGAAAACTGGATTTTTTGAATACCTCAGCACAAGGCATTGCTGTGGTAGGGGTGAAAGAGCAGAGAACGTCCAGCTCCAAGGAACCCACAGTCCATCCACTGAGCATGCAGGAATCTCGTCCCAGGCTCTCCCTCTGCCAGGGATAAATGCCATCCTAACCCAAATCCCCACACTTCACAGGGAATAGCAGATAATACGCCACAACTTCTTATCTATTACAAAATACGCACCTGCTCCATACAAAATAACATAGACTGTCTTTGAAGATTTTGGGGTTTACACAGAGATGTGATGTATCAGCAGACAAACTGAAATCTAATGGCTTACTTTATTTCCTGAATCTATTAAGTTTCTTAGGAGTTATGTTCAAAGGTGTTCAATAGATCATTTAATATGACCTACTGCATAGCGCAGGCAAAGCATCACCTGATGGCCCCATATGGAATTCAAAGATTCAGCATCACCTGCTTGACTCAAAAAACCCCAACAAAACAACTCACAAAAAACCACAAAAACAAAACAACAACAAAAAAACCCCAAAAAACCCAAACCCACAGAAAAAACCCCCACCAAACCCCAACCTAAACCAAAAACAAACCCCAAAAAACCAAAACCCCAGCACCTTTCTTTTTAAATGATTTTCATCTGAAACCATCTCAGAGCCTTCTTCTGAAGCCTTTCAAATAATCCCTCAACAGCTCCATCTCAAATCCACACAATAGCAGCGACTGATGTGCAACATCAGCTGCTAGGGAACAGCTGATATGTCATAGAAGTACCAGGTCACTAGGGGGATTTCTTAAATACATGAAATAAAGATAGTTCATGGAAAAACTGAGAGGCTGGTTCTGTCTCCTTTGAGAAATCATTCTGCTCTTAAACTTCTGCCAGTTTATGAGTGGCTGTAGTTGGGTAGAACCTTTGTTTTGAAGAGTTTCATTAACCTCTTCAGATCATGTAACCCAATACAAGATCTAATGAGCTGAAATCTAGGGGTTTGGGCTCTTTATTTTGGTTTCTTCCAAGTATATTCTTAACTTCTATACCAGCACAGAACTGGAAGAAATATATCTTTGTTGGGTCAGTGGACCTGGAAGAAATACATCCTCCTGAGCAGGAAAGGCTGGAGGTTTGGTCCAGCTATGTGTCCAAACTATTAGAACCAGATGTTTTCCTTAACCTCTGGGTTGTTCCAAAGGTGTCTTTGTAGCACCCAACAAGCCACACATCTGAAGGAGCAACAGGAGCCTGGTCAGCTTTGTCAGGTGGACGATTACTGCCGGGAGATGTAACATGCCATCATTTCTTCTTGGAGATCTCACTCTGTTGGAGATGTAAAAGACCTGAAGCATGTTTCTCCTCAGCAGATCTGTGCGGGACACTGACTTTATTCTGGCTGTCGTCTGTGATTCTGATCCACGTGCTCCACATGCAGCAACAAGTTCTCCATCTTGCAATAGAGCAACAGAGCAAACCTGAAGGTGAAGCTCTCCACACATAGAATCAACCAACATGCACAATGAATTGGTGAGTGTAGAAAAGAAACTTCTGCTTAGCCCCAGCCTGGCCCTGAACACATATTCCTCCCCCCTTAAATCAGCACCACGTATATGAAGACAGGCTCATCCAAAAAGCCAGATGGGAAGTTTTTAGGCAAAGCTGCCAGAAGCACCACTGACAGCAGCTTAATTCTTGCTCTGTGAAACAGAGCTTCCCTTCAAGGCTTAGGTATTAGGCAAAAAGTCCTGGCAGCAGCCTTCATTTGTATGAAGTCAGAGCAGAGTTCTGCCAGCAGACAGCCATGAGCTCACTAGTCTGAAATAACATCTTACTGACAAGAGATTTGTGGAAGCAATAACTTGTTTGTGTGAGAAATAAAGGGAGAAGGAGGAGTGAGTGTATGTTAGGAGTGATAAAACAAGTACCACAAACACACTCAATTACTTAACAATGATAATTTCCATTTAAATCCTGCTTCAAGTAAAAAAACTGAATTAAAAAGAAATCATAAATTAAGAGACAGTATTTAGCAGCAGTGACATTTTCATATTCCAGTCACACACACTGAACTTACTTCAGAGTGGTGTTTTGAAAAATGAGTGCAACTAAAGTCTTTTTGACAGCCAGAGGAAGAAAATATTTGAAGAGGCAAAAGACCCGAAATCAATTATTCTCTACTAACCAATTTAGAGGAGTCTGGGTAGGCTCCTCCAAAACCCTAGAGCCCATATCAGAGACAAATAAATGGGAACCCCATCCAGAACTTTGTACTGAAGGAGCATATATCATCTGGAGCAAACACAAGCAGCATCCAGACATTGATTTATGTGGGTGAGTCAAGTAATGCTATGGGACTAAGACTGGGAAAAATGAGCACAGTACTGGGCTACTGCTTTGTTGTTCCAAGAACTGGTTATGCTAAACCAGATACAAATAGCACAGAGCACATGCAGTGCTTGGTCCCTACCAACAGCTGGCTTTTCTAAACCTCCAGGGCCTCAATAACCTGCTCATATCTCAGTCTGCAGCAGCTTGGAACTCCCAACCCCAACCCTCACCTAAGCTGTCCTGTGCAGCAAAAGGGAACAGAAAGGATTCACCTCTACCAACATCTCACCTCTGTCTGAAAGTGCTGAAGGAGTTGGAGCCAAGCCAAACTAGAGAAGTGTATTGGTTTGAAAACAAACCAGTGGGAGATCACAAGTCAGGATTAAAATTTAATAGGAAAAACTAAAACGAAGTGAAATAATACAAGGAAAAAGCACTGACAAAGTCAGATACAACCTGGCACCCTGTCGGTCAGGGTGTTGGTAGCAGTCTGGATGAAGTGGTCCTGTTGAAGCAGTGATCCTGTAGAGAAGAGTCTGGTCTTCACCTGAAGGTCCAGTGGTGTAGCTCTTGTGCTCCAGGAGTCCCGTAGGTAAGGCCTGGCTGTGCTGTTCCAAACCTCTGATTATATCCAGATGGGAACTCTCAGTTCCTCCTCCTGGACGGAGCATCTCACAATGGGATGGTGAGTCACGAGGCAAGGCATTGATGGGTCCATTAACAGGAGATAGCACCCAGAGGGAGTTATCAAGGGTGAGACGTGGTAGCAGATAAGGAACACTGCCCCACCTGTTTTTAACAGTTTATGAAGATGGTGATAGAATACATGCTTTTGGTTACATCTTACATTGCAACCTAGGACAAGAAGCTAGCAAGGCACTAAAAGTATGGAACTCTAGCTAAAGTACTTCCAGAAACCCTCTGAACATGCTAACAGAGAAAAAACGCCATCCAGCCAAGTCAACACCAATCTGCTTCCCAGTTCTGCCAGCACGCAGAATCCTGCAGAAAATTCAGATCTCTAAATCTTACTCCTCACCACAACCCTCTAAGGAACCCCAGTTCAATCCAGGGGCATCACGAAGTCATATGAGACACTCCACTATCATCAGCCCTTTTCTCCATCTATAGGATCTGCAGAAGTAACTGATGTTCTCAAAGTCTTCCCACTCCCAAGACCTAACTTCACTTTAATCCCTTGGGTAGCAAAGGATCATGTCCATAACACAAGAGATTATCCAACCTTGCTCCCTACTGACACCACTCCTCCTCCTGACTTTTTAAGTCTGTACAACCCATCAGTAAAGCAGATCCTTTAATATTTAGATTTCCAAGCCTGAAGGCTAACCTCAAGCTATTACAGCTATTTCTCCCACTGCTAATTCTAGCCAATTCTAGCCAAGAATTAAAGACAAATAAAATGCAGGCCAGCAGTTCCTGAAGACACCAGAACTCCTTTTAATCCTTCAGTTTAGAGAAAAGAGAAATAGCTCGCCTTTTACTGTTTTTCCAAAATGAAAACACAAATCTTTACCCTAATCACACAGTTCCTATGCTGAAATAACTTTCAATGTCTTTTTTTTAATAAGGATTTTTGTTAGTCTAGTGTAGTGACTTTTGCATGTAACTGCTGTGCTTTTCACTGAATTATTAATATTTTTGTCATTGTCGTTATGGGTTATGGTGTTAATTACAAGTTCTGGTTAGACAACAGGAATGTATTTGTTTGTCTAAGAAGAAGAATTTGCAAGAGCAAAAACACACCCTCAATAAACCTCAAGGGGGACTCACAGCATTAATGTGCAGCAGCCAAGGACACACTCTGGAACACCCTAAGGAAAAAGGAAAACAGCTGCCTGGAGCAGTGCAACCAAGGGCAGAGCTCAGGACCTGCTCTGCTCCTGCAGCACGCTCGGAACCATGTTGCCATCTCACTTACTTTGTTTTTCTGGTTTTCTTTTTGATGCAAAGAGGATGTAACATTCCTGCTTCCTCACATGAACTGGGGAGGGCTGATGATTGATGGAGAGAGAAGAGTCTTGCTGCAAAGCTTTACAGGTCATGTTCCTCTTTGCCTCCTAGACATGAACTGTGGGAACAGAACAGGTTTCTCACAGCTTTTCCTGTCTAAAATCACACTTCCTAGCTAACATCTTTTTACAACTTGCCTGAAGCAGGCTTTTGGTTATCTAATAATACAGCAGTCCAACTACAGGAACTTGCTTAAGTTCACTTGGCTGAGGTACGGTAGGGAATAATTCACGTATTTGAGCTAAAATACAGAGGAAAAAAACAACCAACCAAAAAATAAAAGCCAAGGAAGGGCTTGCATTTGTCAGAGTTTTAACATTTACTTTCCTCGTTACAATTAGCAGTCCAAAGTAGGAATGTTGGAAAACAGCCTTTTCCTCCAACATTGAACTGGTTTGGGTGAGAAGGGTCCTGTAAATGTCACCCACTCCAATCTTCCTGCAATGAAGAGAGATATCTTCAACCAGACAAGGTTGCTCAGAGCCCCATCCAACCTGACTTTGAATTTCCCCAAGTACCTTGTAAGAACAAGAATGACTGAAAATACTGAGGAAATACCTCAAACGACAACCTTAAATTCTCATTCTACCCCCAGAGGTACAACACAGCACTCATTTTAAGAGCAGCTGTTGAGCCAGCAGCAAAACCAAGGTTCTGACCCGCTAAGTGAAGAGATAAGCACCTGCTATCAGCTTCAGGATATAAACTAACCCTTCACAGTTAATGCAACCTCACTGTTGCCACTGGGCAAAATTCAAACCAGGCTGCAGTCACACATAACCTTCCCTCTGCAGAGAGATCAAAGTGCAAAACTAAGCAAACAATCCTTTTAGAATTAAGGGAAGACAGCACCCTGTGTGGGGAAAGGAGAAAAAAAAGCATAAATATAAATAATTTTTTTCTTCCTTATGGGAAAAAATGTTTAAAAAAACCAAACCAAAAAAAAAACCAACAACAAACAATTCCCTTTTGGAGCTGAAGCCTTACAAAACTAATGTGAAAAAGCTTAAATGAACCCTACCACAGTACTGTAGTTTACAGGGACTCCCACTATCTTCTGCTTCAGCATGAATTTAGATCCTTATGAGCTCCAGGGGGGGTCAGCCTCAAAATCCTGGTCCAGATCAAGATCAGCTTATCTTTAGAACATTCCTATCCATCCAGACAGAATGAAAGGTAAATAGCTGGAAATCTATTCATTCCAGGTATTACAACCACTCAACACACACACATACAACCACGTAAGAAAGATACAAAGATCTCGTCAACATCCATGTTTTAATAAATCCCCAGAAAAAGAGCAAGGACAGACTTTAGTGAAGGCATGTTCCCACCCCAAAACAACACCATCAGCTTTCATGCTGTTTTACCTGATTCTACAGTTAGTTACATGTTAGTAAGGGGAAAAAAACATACTGACTACTTAAATACTTGGTCAGAATGAAAGCAGAAGACACACAAGCCTTCATTCCTGAGTAAGGAGGTTTCACTTCCCAAAATGTCTAACAGCGACCTCAAATAAGCAACCACTTCTCCCAAAGAAATATGAGAAATTCTGCTTTATAGGCCATTAACATAATTTCAGTCCTTTGCAGTGAATTTAGTCTCTAGTACAAAATTTAGCCTTTTTTTAGTAGAACCACATCATGTCAAGAAGAGGAACAATGTGTTATGTTGCAAAACTTTATCATAACCAAAGTGGTTCACATAAAACTTTGGTGACTAAACTCCATTTGAAAGCATATACCAGATCCATAGTCAGATGGAAGAAGTTTAAAATCAACATGTTATTATTAGGCTCCTTGTCAACTTTTCCAGAAAGAAAACCGGTGTCATTTTACAGTAACAAAAGTGCTCTGGCCCAAGGACACCATACATAGATATATAGACAAATGCATATGCCTGCACACACAACCAAAACGAATCATTTCATGCTTAAAAACTGCATTCAGGCACTGTGTGAGGCAAATTGTACACAAAAAAAGGAAAAAAGAATCACGTTTTTCTTCACTGATGAGCCTATTAGCAGTGCCACATGCCTGTATGAAGGAGCGGGGCATTTTACAGAAGAGAGAAAAACACCCACCTCATAGAGAACACCAAAAATTTTTGTATTCCTATCTTTCTTTACCCTGAAATTTTGGTGCATGTGGGCCCCATTTAGCTGTAATCCACCCTTGGCGATGAGCACCATCAACATGCACGATGAATATCACCAGAATAAAGGAAATGAGATGCACAGAAATAGACTGCAATAATACAGAGTCTGAGACATCATCCCACAGGAAGGAAATTCCAGGTTCTGACAGACAGCACCCCACATCACCTCAGTCCTCTCTCGACCCTGAAGCCCAGATGGTGCTCCAGGGAGCCTTCTGGGACAAGAGATGGCAGCAGTGCTGGGTGGTGTTCTGGACACCACGTGCATCACAGATCCGTTTTTAGAGAATCCTGACCCAGCGCATGAAGACTTTCAGTCCCAGGGGACTCAGATAAATAATTGCAGGTGTATGATAATTTATATAAGAGATCAAAAAAGCCCTTCAGTCTCTGGTTCAGCACAAACCCCTGTTTTGCTCTCCTCAGAAAGGGCCCTGCCAAACCTCCCAGGGACTGACCCCTCTCCAGCTGCACTCAGACACCTGCAGTCTCTTCTTCAGGAATCTGATGGGCAGTGACCAGGCAGCTTTCTGAAAAGATTACGTGTTCCACTTACCAGAAAACGCAAAAGAGAAAGGAGAAAAAGCGGTTGGAACAACAGCCTTTATCCCAAAGGTCTGCCACCCTCAGCCCACATGAATTTCCAAGACAGTCCTTGACAGTGACAGGCTGCCCAGGGATTGTAGAGTCTCCATCCCTGGAGATGTTAAAAACCTGAACTGAAACAGTGCTAGGCAGCCTTCACCAGAGCTGGCTTTGAGCAGGGACCAGCCAGCCTTTGGAGGTGCCATCCAGCACTAACCATCCTAGGAAATCCATGCATTACTTCAGCCGGAGAAGCACTGGAGAAGGGGAGAAGGCTTTGTCCCTGTAATATGAAGATGACAGCAGGAATTGGGCAGGCTTCCCCCTGGATCAGACCTAACTGATCCCTACCACCAGATTTGCCAGAAATAAGGAGCTGAAATAACTGGTGTGCCAAGTACAAGTGAAATTACCCCCTTTTTTTTTTTAGGGGCAAATTAACAGGAGCACTTCACAGCCAATATTGGTTGCAGCTGGTCCTTGGACACCTTCCCACAGCTGCCTCCCACCTTCCCCACACCTGAAGATGGTTCAAAAGGCAGGCCAGTGCACAACCTGGGCAGCCTGGACTGGGTGAGGAATCCCAACCCTGCGGGAAGGACAAGTCAGGGATAAAGTGGGATCCTGCCCTGGGCAGGAATGAACCAGATGACTCCTTGAGGTCTTTTCATCCCTATTTTGTACACACTAAAAAAACCAAAAAATCTTGAAAACTAGATCTCCCTGACCTTTGAAAACATCCAAAGGCTTATCATAAACAGCACCCTCTGCTATCGAACTCTGTCCCACTGTTTCTTTGGGGCAACAGATTATTTTATTGGATTCCAGTCTCTAAACCCACCACCTGCACTACAAGGCAGCAGGCAGCCTATGACACAAGGGACAGATGACAGATAACAGGGGAGACCCCTTTCTCAAAAGGTGGGTGCCAAAAGACAGCAGCCAAAATAAATGGTTGTATTTTCAGAGATACAGAACATGCAGAATTCAGATATAAAAAAATAATTAAACACACACAGTGTATTATGCTCATTAGTGTCACAGAACTCCTACACATTTCAAGATATCAGTTTTATGGTATTATCCCTGTACCTCTGGAGGGCTATTTATTCATTTTATGGTGATGCTGAATTGATTTTTGCCTTTTTTTCTTTTATCCCAATATCCACGCTGCTGTCTAGTAGACCCTAATATAAAGTGTAGGACAAGATGCTCTTTAATGACATCAAAAAAGCATCAGAATCTGGCAATTTTTGACCACAGCAGGGAAAAATAAAGAAACTCCTGCTACCCTGCACGTTGCCATCACACAGCTCACGCCTCTTTTATGGCTTCTCTGCAGAACTGCACAGTTTTTAGCTGAAGAGTGGTTTATGTCTTGCCATGCAGACCGCAGCAAGGCACAGCAATAATTTTTGACTTCCCTTCAAATGTTTCTACTGAACAATTTCATTATGTCATTTGCTTCAGTCTGCCAAGACTGAGATGAGGGAGAGAAACCCAAAGGACAAAAATTAAAAAGTGGATATTATGGATATTGGGATGGGAACAGTTCTTTAGCCTTTCCTGGTTTTCCATTTTTATGTAATTTTACTGCACCTTGGTGCAAAAATGACCTCAGCAAGGAAGTATTCGTAACTGACATTTCTTCTATCTCCAGTCTTGATAAATTCAAGAATCTTGTGTAGGTTACTTTACCCTTCTACCCCAACTTCCCCAGCTATTGATTGGAAGTATTTACTTCTATTCTTTCTTTTGATGCAGTCATCTAAATGCAAGTTCTCTGAGAGAAGGACTGTCTGCAACATCTTGCACAACAGGAACGTCACCTTAATTGCAATTCCAAAGCTGTGCAAATCCCATCTCACTCTTGACCCCTCTTAGTCTATGACTGTTATGAAAACTACATATTAAATAAATTTAAAATATCTACAAATACAAACTAGAAACTAAATCCCATTAAAATTTAAATGACAAGCCAAGGGAAAAGTCAGTTAATTTCTAAAACCTATTTTTAATATTGTCACGTGGAAGTCACAGCACAGGTGAGCACATCTGAAATGGATGAAAAATATCAGTGGACAGAAGCAGGAGAGGCAGAGCCAGCAGACTGGAACTTCAGCATTCCTAAGCGATTAATAGTGACCATGAAGATTAAAGTGACCTCATTGCTCAAACGGAGACAAGGACAGAAAACACAGGGCATTTGAAAGCCAACACTTCCCTGTGAATAATAACAGCCATTAAAGTTTTAAATGATCCCTGCGTCCCATCGGAGTTTGCCCTCAATGTGAAATTTTTCACATTTGAAAAGTAAGCCATTAAAGAATAAGAAAATGTTCAGATATCATCAGCTAGTTCCAGACTAACAATATGTAATTATGAAATATAATTATTATACTGATCTCATCAGCTTCTATTTTCAGCTACAGCCAGTTCTTTTAAGTTGAAACCATTCCCTCGCTGGAGCTGTGTTACAGTATATCCACTCATCTCTCAGCTGGGATTTATTCCAGCTTTCCACCTGTCTCACTATCGTTCACATTATCATTTCTGAAATATAAGCATACTCTCATCCCCAAAGCAGGCACAGATTTTCAAGCACAAAAGGACCTAATTACTGCTCCCAAGCACCAACTCATTTATGCAGGCATTCAGTCCCGAGGTTACTAAGAGATGAGAGAGCAGATGGCCCACTACGATGAAGCAGAAGATGAAATTACAGGCAACTTTCTTTGCTATACCATCACTTAATCTGAGACTGAGGAAAGTGTAAGGCAATGTGATAAACTGCTGAATACACACACTTTTAGGCTGTCTACTGCAGCCAAAAAGAACCTGCCTGACCAGCAAACACTCCGTACCTGTAATCGACTGATCTCAAATAAACAGTCAGCATTGATAAAGCTCAAAATAAAACCCCACAACCTCAGCCTGCTAAAAAAAGAGGGTTGAGGCACACTGACTGTGTAACTTGTGGGTCATTTTTGTCCAAGATAAAGATCCCTTTCCCTCCCTTTGCAGTTTTCCAAGCCCAGCACAAACAATGCCGTACACCTTCCCTGCAAGTTTCCCAGCTGGGCTGGGAGCACAGGGAGCCCTGGGAGAAGCTCAGCCACACCAAGCCCAGCCACATGAGCAGCACGTCACAAGAACCCTTTGTGGCTATAAAAAAGCTGGACTCGGGTCCAACAGCCAGGTTTTTTCTTTAGGCTCTCTATTGCTGCAGGCCCCAGCCCATTTCCCACAGCCCTGGGTATTTGGGCGTTTGGAGGGGACGGCTGTGACCCTTCCTCCTCCACAAGAAGGGATGACTGCTCCCTCCAGCATTGCTCCTCCATGGTGACATCAGACCCAGCTCGGGTTCTGTGGCTAAAGCAGGGACACTGCCATTTCCACTGGAGCTCCCAGACCACCTATGGCCAAGTCTGTCCCAGGAAGCTCAGCAGGGCCGGGACAAAAACCTGAGCTGGCCCACAGAAATTCCCACCATGAAGTCATCTGCACAATCCCGGGATGATCTGGCCTGCTCTCCCAAGCGAGGACAGCCGGGGTTAACGCAGGCCAGGGACTGGCCCAGGAGGCAGCTCAGATGCAAATTCCTGATTCTCGGGGAGGGAAGTAAGAAGGGAAGTAAGGGTTTAACTGCAAGGCCAGGGTTCCTTTGCCAGCTGGCCCCAGACCAAATGGCCTGCTTGGCTCATTAGTAGCCAGCAAGTCCTTCCGAGGCTGCTCCCAGCCACCTTCAGAATTAAGTCATAATTAAGACCAAAGGGAAGAAGGGAACACAAGGCTGCCCAGCGCACATCTTTTGCTCAGTATCAGGATAACAAAGCTTGAGATTAATTGATATAGACTACACAAAGGAAATTCAGTGCCTGCTTCAGACTCATTATCTCTTAACCCATCTTTACTGTCACTCATAAAGCCTCCCCCCTAGAAATCCATCAGAGGAATCCACTGTTGAATTTCAGCCCTCCAGCTATGCAGAGAAAGCATATGGGAGCTTGAGAGATGATATGCTTTTAGTTTTCATTCTCAAGATCTACGGTTGGGCATTTTAAAATGCTGACTTACTCAAGAAAATGCTGAAGTAGAATATAAGTGGCAATGGAGGAATGCAAGTCCTTGACACCACTCCCCTGCCCTCCTCCCCAAGCTCTCCCAGTAACACAGGGACACAGGTAAACCTTGGAATTCATCTGTTGAAAGGACTCTGTCTGAAATCCAAGATGCTTCCAAAAATGGACTGAATGGTTTCACTTGTTCTCAAGAGACTTGATAGATATCATATGTGAGCTTGCTCTGAGTGGGTACTTTGTGTCCTGAACATTCCCAGCTCTGGAAAAGCTCAAGTCTTACTGGGGAGCAGAACTAAACCTCTTCAAGGAACCACTGCCATCCCACAGGTACCTCTCATTCTCTGTGGCAACTCAAAGCATCCTCAGAACTTTTTTTCCAGTGGCTGTGACATTTTAGTCACTCTCATTTTATAAATCTTGACATTTTCATCAGCAGATTTTCCAGTTTAGCCATGCCTTGTGTCTGTGTGCAATCCTCTTAAAAAGCGAGTGATTTCTTATAGGAACCTTAGCATATTTTAAGTTATGTTAAAAAAAGTCCCCACAAATACTTTCACACAATATTGCAGAGACCTTAAGTCTAGTGAGGATAATGCAAGTAATGTACTGAAAAAGTTGTAGAGTCAACCAATTATCGGCAAGACTTAAACCTCCCCCGGCCCAAAACTTACTTTGCGCTTGTACAGCGAGAGGCATTTCAGGATGCACTTCCAACTCCCACAAGTATTTATAAACACTGAGCTTAGCTGAATCACAGGCCATGTGGGGTCTGATAATATCTGTTTGTATACACATCTGCTACGAGGAAATCTCAACTGGCAAAATTTCTACTGATACAAACGAATGAGGAGTCACAGATCTACACACAGAGGAATGTAGATTTACCCACTGCCACACACCAGCTTGCGATTCCACACCACACTTGTGTGGCACCCCAAATTTGGCCTGATAGCACAACTTGCTTTGTACACCTGCAACACGAAAGGAAGGAAAAAAAAATGGCAAAGAAGATCCATGCACTGATTATACCAGGCACTGATGTTCTGCAGAGCCCTGTACTTGGAGACAAATTACAGCCATGTTCCTGAAGCACACATAGCAACTGTTTAATGACGCTTCAGTGATGTGACTGGGGAGAAGGTCCTCTCCACGCCTCATCAAAGTAAAACTAAACTATATTGAATTTTTAAGTTAACGGGAGTCTCACCACGGACTTAAGCGAACTTTTGATCAGGCCCTACAGCACCATTTCTCATTTTACACCACTACCGCACTTTACAAGAAAATCTGTTTGGGGTCCTTCCAAGCAATCTTGTTCCTCCCAACACTTATGTCAGGTTGAAAGACTATTCTTTTTCCTTTGTCCCCTTGCAAAGGCAGATTGACCAGTTCCCAAATTGCTCTAATTCCTCCATCCCGACCCCCGTTTGACCGCCACAGCTGCCCCCATGCTGCGATTTCTGAATACATCTTTGAATCCATCTTCCAGCCTGGCAACAATGCTCCTTTCAATGCCCACCAGCACCTACCGAGCCCGCCCGCCCTCCAACCCCGGCACATCCCGACCAGCTCCCACAAAACCCGGGATTTACCAGCCGGGAGCCGGCCCCACGCTCCCAGCCGGAGTTACTTCGTGCCTGTGGATTTGGACACATGCTCCGGCGGTGAATGTTCCTAGGCTCCAGGCCAGCTTTGCTGGGATAACTCATCTCCCTGCGGCTCCCGGCAGAGCCGCCGCGCTCCCGACACGCGGGGGGATCCCGGAACAGGGGGCGAGCTCTCCCCGGCCACCACAGCCCAGCGCCGGCTCCTCGGGTGGGAGCTGCCGCTGCCCCTCGGCGCTCTCCGGGCGGAGTGCCGCGGTCCTGGCTGCCTGCAGAGCCCCCTCTCCCCGCACCGCCCCCGGCTCTTACCAGAGCGCGATGCGGCTCTTGGGATAGCTCAGCCTCTCGATGCAGCCCAGGACGTGCGGCAGCGTGTGCGCGGCGTTGCGGGCGAGGATGGCGAGCAGCACGGTGGGCTGCAGCAGCGCCGACTCCGGCAGCGTGGGCGGCTCGGGGCCCGGCGGCTCGGGCGGTTCGGGGGGCTCGGGGTCTGCCCCGCAGCCGCGCAGCAGCGGCAGCACCAGCAGCAGCAGCGCGCTCGCAGCCATGATGGGCGCGGGGCGGCCGCGGAGCCGCCGGCAGTCGGGGCTCCGACCCGGGGGAAGCGAGAGGAGGCGGGACAGGGAAGAGGCGGGAGGAGGAGGGAGGAGGGGAAGGAGGAGCGGAGCAGCGCCGCCGCCCGCCCGCCGAGTCCTGATCGTCGCCCACCCCCGGCACCGCCTCGACCCCGCGCTGCCGCCGCGGCCCCAGGCGCGACTCCAGCTGCGATGGCCCCGAGCCCTGGGAGGCTGCGATCAGCGCAGCTGCTCGGCACCCGCGGTAAAAGTTGCAGACCACACATTTTTCCACCCGAGTTTTTGGGCTTTAAAAGAGGCTTTGGGAGTGTTGCTGCTAACGCTAAGACGTCCCTTAGTTCGATGCTTACGAACCGCCAGAGCTGCCCCCATGCTGCGATTTCTGAATACATCTTTGAATCCATCGCCCTCATTCTTCCCACACAGGCAGGGAATTAAAGTGACTTTGAGCTTTTATATCAGAAAGCTTTTGGCAAACATCCATGGGATGTCCGTACTAAGCAACCGCACACCCCACACCCATCCCACGCTGCAGGAGGGGTGCACTGTCCCAGCTGGAACATTAATATCGTTGAGTCATAGAAAGGCTTAGGTTGGAAGGGACCTTAAGAATTATCTCATTCCAACCCCCCGCCATGGGCAGGGACACCTTGCACTATCCCAGGTTGCTCCAAGCCCTGTCCAGCCTGGCCTTGGACACTTCCAGGGATGGGGCAGCCACAGCTTCTCTGGGCAACCTGCGCCGGGGCCTCCCCACCCTCACAGGGAAGAGTTTCTTCTGATCTAAATGTGCTCTCTGTCAGTTTAAAGATTTTCCCCTTGTCCTATCACTGTCTGCCCATTTAAAAAGTCACTCTTCCTTTTTTTTTTTATAAGCCCCTCTCAAGTACTGGAAGGGGCTCTAAGGTCTCCCTGGAGCCTTCTCCTCTCCAGGCTGAACGACCCCAGCTTTCCCAGCACCTCTTGTTTGAAGACACAGAATACGGGGAAGATTTTGCCTGTACTTCATTGACTCACCCACCGCAGAAATGTTCCCGTGAATACACCGATGGCAATTTAGCATAAAAATACATAAAACATATTACAGCAGTTAAAATTATTGGGTCACGATCTTAAAAGGGGCATAGTAACCACAGCTCTCTTAGAAGTTAATAGGATTTGGGCATGCTAAACCCTTTAAAAGATGAAATCTCTGATTAACTCTAAGGGCCCCATCACAGTGTATTTGGGTTTTACTGTGGATAGGAAGTTTTTCCAAGGTGGACAGACCCACTTTGAGCAGGTGCTACTGTTGGCTATGTAACACTTGCAACACTTAAAAAGGAGGAAACCTTTAGCAAGCAAACAATTGTTTAATTATCCATAATCTCGTTGTGAATTGCTTGCATCCAGGTAGTATATATATATATATAAATATATACACACATATAGAGAGTTAATGTTTGCTCTTCTTTGCTTATCGACCTTAATTTATCACCCACACCAAATTATATTGTTTCAGTTTCCTGATCAGATGACTTCCCAAAAGCTATCACAAAAAGGATCATCCTAGTAAACTTCAATAAAGAATCTCCAGGGGTCATGGAATCATCTGCACTAAAATTTGAGAAACTCTTTCAATTTGTATGCATCTTCCTGAACAATTAGTGCAAATACGTTCCTCCTGTTTGCCCTTCACAATGCCTTTATAATTGTCCTTCTAGAATGATACATTAATGAGGCTTTTCTTTCATGGTTAGTTTGCCACATGTTGTTTTTATGCTTGGATTCATTAACCAAATAGAAGGAGCAGCTTTGCAGCCTGTGCGAGGTGATTAGAGTTTCGCAGGAGCCAGCCCAATCCACACGCTCAGAATTCCGCTGCCGCCCACAGGACCGCTCACATTTGGAGGGTGGGGACTAATGCTGCCGAATTATATTTGATGTGGAGGGCTGGAAGCTGGCATTTTCCATGCACTGGACATTCAAGCTGGGTCACAGTCCTTCTGATTTTATGATATTTCAGCAGAAATGCGCCCCTCCTGTGCCTGCCTTTGCCAGAGCTCCGAGTGTGTTTTTACCCTGTGCAGCTCTTGGTGCCCTCAGTGAAATCTAAACTACCTTCAGCTATTTTCAGACTCCTCCCTTCTTTTTATTTTGTGAGCAGCATTAGAGCCATAACGATTTGCTGGGGGCAAATGCAATGCCTCCAGCAGCATCCCAAAGCCAGTAATTTGCTCTCCAAAGTGACGTTCCCTTGCTCACACAACTCCCTGTTCTGGCTGGCTGCTGTGGAACACAAAAAAGGGAGAGCAGCATATGCCTGAAACATGAGATGTTCTTTCATGCAGAAGAGAAAGCAGTCAACTCAGCCTAATCTCTCACTCCCAGTCACACACAGTGTGGGGCAAAGTTTGGAGAGCTCAGGTAAACAGTTACCCTGACAGTTCATGTCATTCCAACACCTATAAACGTGTATGACTTTATGTGCACGTACAAAGAAATCTGTACGGATTCTGACTTCTTTATTAGTGGCCAAAATTATATCCTGTGGGGTTTTTTAAGCCCAGACTCCATCCTGCTGTGACAGGACAATGAGCCACTCTGTGGTGAAATATTTTAGCTTTGAGGAAGAAACGGCTTTTTGCAGATGTAAGTCCCACAGAAATCAATGTAAGTAATTTGTTTCAGCCTCCTCTAAATATCTACACCAAACAAGAAGATTCCAGCTGCGGCAACTGTCTCTGGCAGAGGCATAATCCCTTGTTTTGGCAGGTGACAAATTCTCTCTGAGGCAGATTTCTTCTAAATTAGAATTGTGTCCCACATTGAATAAAACAGAGGTTCCATCCTGCTGATGTAAATTGACTCATCTATAGATTGATGTGGATCCATCTCCTTTCACTTGCTTCTTCCCCTCTAAGAACTCAAATCCATCCAATTATTTTCCCAGCAGTTGAGCGAACCACTGTTTCCAACTCTTCCATGAAAGTCTTGGAGACTGGATTTTTGTATCCCAGCTAGCTATCTAGCTATCTATTCTGTGCCCAGGGAATTGAAGTGCGTGCTAACACTAAGCTTTTTAAGCAGCCAGCTACCTCAAAATTCCTTGAATTAGACTGGTCCAAATACGACTTCCTGTGTCTACAAACCACATACCAATTTATGTGTTACGTACATACAGACCAATTTGCATTGATGCTTTATTGTAGAATAGCCAGTGTTTGAAATTTATCAGAAGAGGCACCGAGACGGATGGAGCTGCTAAGCCAGGCCTGGGACATTTGACATTAGGCAAAGCATATTCTCGTTGGAAGTCAGAGATATTTCTAGTAAAGCAGCCCAAGCTGCTTTTAATGTCAATACCTTGAATCCATGTCCCTAATGTAGTCTATAAAAGTTCTGGACACTGGAGATTGATAACGTATTCCTTGCTTTGGAGCCTTTAGAAGAAGGGACCGTGAAAGGAATGCATAGATATAGATATAGATATAGATATAGATATAGATATAGATATAGATATAGATATAGATATAGATATAGATATAGATATAGATATAGATATAGATATAGATATAGATATAGATATATAGATATAGATATAGAGATAGAGATAGAGATAGAGATAGAGATAGAGATAGAGATATAGATATAGATATAGATATAGATATAGATATAAATATAGATATAGATAGATATGTTTCATGTTAGGGGTTTAAAGCGGCGCCTTTGGCCGTGGCTGGGGGGGCGGTAGGAACGGAGCGGAGGCGGAACGGTCGGGGCGGCGCGGCAGTTTCCGGGGAGCGCTGGGTTGCGCGGCGCCGCCCGGAGCGAAGCCGCGTTGCGCACAGGGGGCAGAGCATGGAGGAGGAGGAGGAGGAGGCGGCCGGGCCGGGCCGGGGGGACATTTGCCCGGCCCCGGGGGGCGAACGGGCCACCGACCCGAGCCAGGGCTCCTCCGCGGCCGGGCGGGCCCCGGGGGCACAGAGCAGCTGGTCGGGGGCGTCTAGCGGCAACTGGATCACGACTCACCCCACGGTAGGCCGGGGCGGGGGTCCCTTGCTCTCCCGGGGGTCCCTTGGTCTCCCGGGGGTCCCGCTCTTGATGCCATGATGTTTTTTGCTTTCTATATATATATCCCCTCTATATACTCTTTTGTATAACTTTTATGTATTCTTAAGGGCCTTTTAGCCCACATACTTCTAATTCTTCAGGTTTGATAACCAGCATAGGCCCAGTATTCCGTTAAGCGAGGAGACCAAACATCCTGGAAGGCTCAGACACCAAGGCCTTCTCTGGAACGCATTTTGTAAACTAAGATAGGCCTGTCCATGGGGAGAAGGTTCCTCGGGGAGGGGGGTTCACTCAGCCTCCCATTGGGGAATCTTTGATAGATATGCTAATTGGTAAAGCCTAAAATTTTATACCCAAACTATTGTGTGTGTGCATTTCGGGGGTACCCGCGGGGGAGCATTTTGGTGTGCATTTGGATGTGCATTCCAGCGTGCTCCACCTGGACGGAGTGCACCAAGGATCCTTAAAATAAATACCAAGGTAAAATCCCTTTTTCCCTTCTAACCGTGTTTGGCTCTTGATTTTAAGACCAAGAAAAGGCATCACTCTCCCGCCCGGACCCCGCAGGATTCCCCCCTCGCGGCTCTCGAGGTGCACGTGGGGTCCCCCCAGGAGGGTTCCGGGGGGAGATGCCAATATTATCTATTATATTGGGTGTATCGAGGGGGACTCCGGCCCGTGGGGTAGCTGGGGAGTGCCAGTGCCAGCAGGGGCGGAGGTTATAAATCATGGAATCCCGGGAAACGTAAATGCCTTAAACTTCAATTCAGTCTTAATTTTTACCACACCGAAAACATGGAGGTGTTTAATTTGGCCATTGTCTTATGTTGATGTGCTGCAGCAAAAATAAGTAAAATTATTTACCCCAAAATAGGTAAAATTCCACAAAGCTAGAGCTGTTCCAGAAATAGTTGTGATTCTTCTTGTATTTCTTTATTTTGCTTGCTTTTTTAAAGTGCTAAAATATGGGGAATGTGGAAAAAGGAGCTTTTGAGACACTGTCAGAAAACAAGTCCTGCTTTTTGATCGCCTTAAAACTGCTTTGAGATTCCAGTGGCTCTGCTGGCTGTAGAGATGGTGTGTGCATTCTTAGTATAACCTGTGCTTTCCTTCACCAACATTCCTCTTTGGGTCTCAGTTCACAGAAATGATGTCACTTGATGTATCTGACAGCACTCAAGTCTACGCTGCCTTTCTGGTGTACCTGGACCTCTTAGAAGGTAAATCAAGGAAGTGGCTATATCCCAACAAATGTCTTTGCCCTAGGAGCTGATAAATTCATTGTTTGCACTGGGACAGGATCTTTCCTACAAAGTCCTTGGTGCCCATTTTGAGACTTCTTGTGCTGAAAGTTTCTATCCTCTGCCTCCCTGGAGCTTGTGCAAAGATGAGGGCCCATTTCATCCAGCAGTTCCGGGTGCAGGTGTTCCAGGGCAAAAGCAATCCGCATGGAAAAAAGAGCAAAAGATGAGTAGGGGAAAGAAAAGGAATGTAGGAGGGTGAAGTGACAAGTTCGGTGATTGAGCTTGTAATAGTCCTCACTTGTAGATTAATGTGAAGTTACTCAGTCATAGTGTTTCACTGAACATTTAGCAAATGCCTGCTGTGTACTGGCCTGTTTTCTGGAAAGGGGGGCGATTCCTTTAGCAAAGAAGATCATTTGCAAGTGTGGTAGCAGTAATTTATAACCTTGTTATAAATTACTATATTGTTATATAATATTACTAAAAAACTGTAGGTGTTGTGCTTAGGGCCATGGCTTGGTGGAGGACCTGGCAGTGGCAGGTCAGTGGTGGGACTCAGTGGGGCTTTTCCAGCCAAAATGATCCTGTGAAATCCAGTGTAGTCTTCTAGTGCTTGCTCAGAGTGGAGCAGAGTTATGTGATATATAAACTTGTGCCTGGATTCTTCCAAGTTGGCTTTATTGAAAAGGGACTGTGAGTAGGCAGCCAGCCAGCCTAAGAAAAATATTTCGGTTTTGCTTGGAGTCTGGTGCTTCTCAAGGTCAGGGAAGGGAGGGATTTTACAGTCCAGAAATTGCTGCATCTGTTGCTGTTACACCTCTGAAGAAAATGCCTAAATAGTCTTTAAAAGAAGATTTCTGTAGTTCTTCAGCAAAAACTTCAGCTTTATCCCTTCAAGCAGCAGGTTAGAACTGTGTAATATCATTAACCATGCTTTTAGCTCCTGCTCCTTTGCAGTTCAGGGTGCCAATGAAGTCCAAATTTGGGTTACAGTGCTGCAGATGACTAAAGCTGCATGGTTTTGTCTTCTTTTTGCCTTTTGAAGAGGAGCTTTGTCAGACAGATCCCTGTTCACCATCCATCAGTGCAGCTCTGGAGCTTGCAGTCCGGTCCTGCTCTGTGGGTTTCTTTAGCAGCATTGCTTCTCAGGAGGGGAATTTGGCAATCGGAATGAATGGAGTTTTCCTGTCCTGAGAGGGAGGGAAAACAAAACCTTAGATGTCAGCTTAAATACTGCATTTGTTATTTGACTGATGAAAACTTACGTTTTGTGTTCTGCCCCTCTTTTCCCTGCCGAACATTTCTAGGAAGGAACTGGCATGAGGTGCAGCCCGTGGGAGTGGCAGAGCTACAGCTGGTGTGTTTGCATGCCCGTGCCAGGGAGCAGGAGGGGCTCCAGGTGATGGTGCCGGTGCCTGCACACATCCTGATCAGCCACGAGAGGTGAGGGTGTGCTCAGTGCTTGTCTCGGGTTTCCACTGACAGAAAATGGAGCACAGGTAGCGTTTTACAGGCTGGTGATGGCTTGGTCAAGAGGGGAGAGAGGAGGAAGTAGAGGAATATCAGAGGAAAGCAGCCTCTCAGCCTGTAAGCAGAGTTATTTTGGGTGCTGCAGACATACAGGCAGCTTGGAACGTTAAGGAAATCTCAACTTTGCGTCAGTCTCTGCCTCTCCCTGTCTGGAAGTGGTTCTTGGAGGTCAGCTTCCCGCAGCAACTGATGCCCACTGATAAACACTTCCTGTTGTCTGGAGTTGTGTATATGCTAGGAGATAGCAGTGGACATCAAAGTATGTGTTTGAGAGACGAGGTTAGAACACAAGACCTTCACAGCTTATGTTTTGAACATTCTTGTGCTGATTTTGTAGTCTGGGAAATGTAGCTATGCTTCCTGAGTTGCTGGACTTGAGAGGACCTAAAAGGAAAGAAATCCTCTCAGACCTGCCTAAGAATCAGTTTTTTTATTGTCAGATTTGTGGATAAGCCTTGTGTGGTTTGGTTTGCTTTTGCTTTGAAGCTATGATTTGGCTACTTTGAACAGGAAACTCCTTTTACTTTAGATCTAGAGTCTCACGTGCCTGTGATTTTCAACTTAATTTCCTCACACATGCAAAAGCAATTCTTCAAGCAGAAGACAGCACAGCCATGAATTTGTTGCAATACAGATACTTGCAGCCTATAAAACTTCCACTTCAGTAGTTTTAAGTCTATTTTAACTGGCCCCTAGAGTAGCCTCAGTTACACAGTATGATTTACTCTCTGATAAAGGCTGCCTTCTCTGACTGGTATTTGCCATGATGACTCTGAAGACCTGAACTATTTCAGCTGCATCATATGTTTGTACATTTTTCACTTTCTTCTATTCCCACTCATGCTAGGAGCTGGCTCAGGGCTGGCTTTACAAATCCTACTGTTTTTTGCTGCTTCCTCTTGCTCTGTGAGCAGCAGCCTGACACAGTGCTAGGTAGCTAATTAATTGCACTTATTAGACGTGTGTGTGCACTTTTTTGCTTTTTATTTTGCGTTTTAGAAGTGACAGACCAATGTCTTGCTAACAGACTTTTATCATCATTTTGCTGTTTGTTGGGTGAGGGGGAAGAAAATGATTTACTAGATATTGATGGGGTTTAGTACTGGTTTTGTGCTGAAAAAAGTATTATATTTGCAAGTATTGGTCAATCACTCCTATGGGCTTGGTGTTGCAGAGAAATGTGATGTGATCTCCACAGCAAGCAGGAGATGTGTGTGTGTGTGTGTGTGAAAGGGACATGCTGCAACTATCAGCTCAGACAAGATTTTAGGTGGGAATAGAAGGCAGCCAGTGAGGATGTGGGATCTTTGAGGAATTCCACCTACGTGCTGAGCTGTTATGCTTGGTTAATTTAGTGTGTTTCCACCTGGGCTGAGAACTTGGATTCCTGGCACTGTGTCAAGGCCAGGAGTATGTTCTAATTGACTTTTGATGGCAGATATTCCACTGCATGCATGTCCTATCTTTTACTGTGTCATTGGAGCTTTTCACAGGGAGCCTCTGCACTTGTTTGTTCTGTGGTGATGCTGTTTGCTCTGCCTCTGGCACCGGAGTGTCTGGAATCCAGTACTGGAAGGACGTGTGGTGGAGAGGCAAAGAGTGAATGCATCACATTGATTAAAAGTACAGTTTGTGACTAGGGTTTGCTGCAGAGCAACTACATAGGGTGTGTTGTCACTAAAATGAGCTGAATCCCAGGCTGCAGTGCCAGGTGCGTCCATAAAAGCCTGTATGTGTTCAATATCCATGGTTGTTGTCAGGCTGGGAGGTTGTATTTGTGTACAACGCTTGTATTTGTGGTGTTGAACGTGCATCTGCATTTTGTTCAAAGCAGCCCTTTGGGGTTTTGTGTTACCTGCTAAAAGCAGGGGAGGAGGTATGAGTACAAGTGAGTGCAGCTCACTTAGTGTTGAAAATAAGCCCTTGGAGGGATTTGGGAAGGTGAAAATGTTCTGGAATTTTGGGCCTGGAATAATAAATAAATGTTCTCTATTTCTGGGCCTGGAATAATAAATAAATGTTCTCTATTTCTGGGCCTGGAATTGTGCTAACTGCAAAAGAAGCTGTAACAACAGCATTTATGGGCAACACTTACTTGTTTAACCAGTAAGGCCTGGGTAGGGTTTGAAAGTGACACGTTGAAATCAGACTTCCATCTTCATTCTGCTCTGTGTTTTTCTTATTGGTGGAAGGAAGAAAGTGATTCACTAGAAAATAATGGATTTTAGTACTATGTATGTGCTCAAAAAGATCTCACGTTTGCAAATATTAGTCAGTTACTCCTGTGGGCTTGGTCTTCCAGAGAAATACAGGGGTGGTTCTCTTCTTCAAATCCACGTCAGCCAAGCTCTGCCTTCCCAGGTGTCTCATGAAGTTCCCTACTTGGCTGCCACTGAGAAGTGTGTCCTTAAAAGGCCAGAGGAAAGTTGCTGTGGAAATTACCAGCAGGAGGCCTAGGCAAATGACAAATATGAGTGCCCTACAAAAAGTCTATTCAATGTTTTTTAGCCTATTACAAGATTTCATCATGTCCAGTTTGAGCATGACAGTTAACTGCTGAAGGCAAAAGCTGTTCTGCTTCCTAAGCTCACTGTCCACTTCTGCAGAGCTGGGTGGAAGCTGCTCATCCAGCCCTGGCAAGGTAGGGCTGCACAGGAACCCACTGAACAACAGAATTATGGGCTCTGAAGCAAAGAGTAAATGATCTTACACAGTCTTGAGAAGTGGCTTTATGCTCTGTGTATTCTTCAGATGAAGGTTGCTGAATCTTCTGTGAGCAAAGCCCTGGGGAATATGATGCAGTTTGTGACTGTCTTTGCCCGCTCTGACCCGCACACAGCTGGCTGAGGCTTGGAGAGCCTCTGAATTCAGCAGAGACTCATGCTTGGGGAGGAGTTTGTAGGTGCGTTGGCTGGGGTGTGTTTGCTGCTCACTACAACACCTCAGTGCACACCAAGTACCTCGTTTTCAGTACATTCCAGAACTGTGGCTCCCCAGACTGGAGGAAGCAGTCAAATCCTGGGAGTGCTGCTTCAGAGCTGGCAGAAATGACTTGCATAAATGAAGCTCAGCAAGTTAGGAGAGCTCACAGTGTTGACAGCTGGATTTTTTAGATAGCCTGGAAAGCCTTGATCCTTCAAGGACCAGGGAGTTAGGTCCCAGATCTAATAGAATTGGGCACTGTCTGTCCTAGACAAATAACCCTGTCTAAGCAAAATGTTTCAGATAAGCCGTCAGATTAAATGACCCATCACTGCTCTGTTTGTATTTTGCATGCAAGTGTTTGAAATGAAGGATGAAGTTGCGTGAGGTCATGGAGACCTGCGAAGTTTGGGAAAGGCTTATTCTGTTAAAACGCTAACTTACTTTAGAAAAAAGCAATACGTAAATGTTTTGTTTTAAAGCTGATAAGCATCCTGAGAAGGAAATCTGAGGACTGGAATTTACGGTCTTCAAAGTCTATAGGTTGTGAGATAAATCTTGCTATAAACTGAAAAATCCTGTTATTTTAAAGCACTGCGAGTGTGATGTGCATCTTGCATCCTCTTCACAGTTTTGTCAGTAACTCCCTTGCTATAAGCATAATTTACTCATACAGTAAATCACACATTGAAAATGTAATTAGTGGCTCCTAAATGCAAGCTCTTTATTAGTATTTTCAATTTAATTATTTTAATTTAATATTTTAAATGAGATTGATGCAGCTCACACAGCAGAGTTGGTTATGCAGTACTGTGATTGAACATCCAGTAGTGTGTCCTGTAGAACTTTGCTGAACTTTGATACCTCCCTTTTGCAGGGTTTGTCTTGTTTTCTTCTTCCATGGAAACTTCCATGGAAAAAGGTCTTTATATTCCTCGGGGTTTCAGTTCCTTCTCCTAACCAGTGTGGCATGTGGTGTTTTATTTGCATTTATTTTTTTCTTTCCATTACAAAAACTGAGCTTCTTCTAGCATTCCTTGTTCGTGTGTTTTGGGAACAAATCCCAAGGAATAGTGGTGTGTATTTACACCTTCTCCCAGTCCCACGTGCTCCTTCCCACATATTTCAAGGCACTGGGTTAATGCTGCTGCCTGCCCTGCAACAGGGTCTGGAGCAGCATTCCTGATGGTGAGCTGTGCTAAAGTTTGCATTGCTGGCTAAATCCGAGGAACTGTGCTCTCTGGGAGGTTCCTGTGCCATGGTGCTGACCCAGGCTGGGACAATGGCACGCTCCGGTGCCTGGGGTAGTGATCTCTGCAGTGGCACAGAGACCAACTTGTGTGCCCTCTGCAGCCCTGCCTGGCGAGCAGGGGAGGGAGCTGTTCAGGTTGGCCAAGCCTGCAAGGAATTATTCATCCAAGTATAAAGGGCAGATTGAAAGCCTTTGGCTTTTATGGGATGGGAGGCAGTAGTTCCATTTCAGCTCAATGGAGCTCTATGCGGCCTCCATAAAACTGCTCTGAGCTTGCAGAGTGACGCTGCTTCTCAGAGGCATTGCATGGGATATGTCTCTGAAATGCTCTTTTGTTCATCACAGAACTTGCTGCTGGAATTCTTTCCTATATGATTCTGCCCTTGGTTGGTTTTTGCAGAGTCAGTTGAAACCTCAGGGTCACCGGCTGTACACCTGGTTCTTTCTGCCAGAGAAAAGGGCGGTGTTATTTTGCTGGGAGTAGATATAGGTAAACACAGCACAGATTTCTGATGGGTGTTGAGGACCTACTTAGTGCGAAACTAAGATGGGGGAAGGATGCAACATTCCCCTCTGCACTCTGGATGGATTTGTATGGATTTTCTTGTTTTGTTTTGGGATTTGTTTTATTTTAAAGATGTTAATTGCCACAGTAATAGAAGACCAGGTCAGTTCACTGCCATCATTAAGTTTGAATGCAGCAGTAAGGACAGATGCAGGGTGACATTGCTAGTGCTGTTCCCTTAGCTGCAGTGCTCCTTGCACAATGTTAAGTAAGCTAAACCTGCTCCTATGACTAATTCTTTGGTAGAAAAAAGCAATCCCTACTGACTCTAGTCTGTAGATAACTAGGAAGCCTTTTCTAAGCCCTTTTTCTAATGCAAAGTGGTTTAGAAATGCCAGCTCTTTGGATAACAGTGTGTTTGAGGTGAAGTCCTTTGCATCTTCTGGAGCATGAGGTGAATGTGAGTTTGCTTCCTGGGTGGAAAATGAGGGCTTTGTCCTCATTTGGCCTGGTGAGAGCAGATCTGGGTTTGAGTGAACATGCAGGCACCATCAGGTTTTAGAGCTGGGCTTTCAAATTACGCCAGAAACTTTGCACTGCATGATCTCCAACAAATGAGAATTCTTATAAAAAATACTTATTCTATTTACCTGGCTTTTATAAAACTTTAGAGTGTTTCTTGTGGTGTCTGTATTCCCCTAACTTCAGTTATTTTTCTTTCACAATGCCTTTGTTCAAGAGGTACCTTTTTTGTGTGGGACGCCTAAAGCTTCTGTGCTGCCTGTTTTAACTTTCCCTGGCTTTCCATCCTGTGGAGAGGGAGAGGAGAGGAAGGAGTAGTTGCAGGGTATTTTAGCTTAGATTTCTCACTGTGCATGCAGCAGCTCATTTGATTGTTCTGTGCACCCTCCTAGGGCTCTAGATGTTTTTTTTTTTGCCAGGCAGTCATTGGCATAAATCCCAAGAAGGTGGCATGGGTAGGGTTGTCTGTCCCTGATGTCCGTTGCCAGGCTGAGCCTTTGAGTGAACATAAGTGTTCACCTGGGTGCTCAGGTGATGGAGTGTTTTGTCTGCTGTCCTTGAGGAGGTGACAAAGTGACACAGTGCATTCTGCCAGCACAGGCTTTACTTGAGACTGTAATGAAATAGTGCTCAACTTTTACTCCGACCCTGCAGAACAGCAGGAACTGTTTTGCAGCTGCACCTTTTCTCAAGTCTCTCCATTCTGCTGAAAACTGGATGTGCAGACAGTGGAGTGGGCATGCTGGAATTCCTATGGAAAAAGAGGACCCAGTGAGAGCCAGTCCATGCCAAAGGCTTGACCCCACAGCTCCTGTGGGGCTCACACTGTTGGAGCACAGCTGGGGAACCAAGCCCAGAGTAGTCATGGGCCCCTTGGTGTCAGTGTTCCATCAGTTATCAGTAGTTCCAGAGCGTTCCTGACACAGCTGTGACCCAGGGGGAAAGGCTGCTCAGGGTGCGGGGGAATGAAGGTGGTCAAGGCTGTTGGCATCTGCCAGACTACTGGATGCACTGAATTCCTTTGTTTCACTGATGTTTGACGCTTTCAGAAACATTAAATCTACTTTTTTTAAAGCAAATTCATCTTTTATAGTTGTCATCATCTGTATGGTGTAGCAGATTGTACTGGTCATTAAGGAGCTTATTGGTAGCCATTAACCAGGTAATTTCAATCAGCTGCCTCTGTTGGGCTGAAGTTACCTCATGGGCTTCTTGCTTAGGACTTCATTTCTGTCACTGACTGCAGCTGTTGCGTGAGATGGGCAGGCTTAAGGGCTGTTTCCCTTGAAATAAAAGCTTCTTGCCTTGTTTAGGATGTCAGACGTGCATTCTTTGAATTTCAGAAGGCCAACAACACTTCATGCTTTCTTTATTTTTCCATAGACAGTGTTAGATGCATTAAAAGAATTACAAAAGCTATACCTTTCCAGCAGTATTTCATCTTCCTGCTCGTGGCAGGCAGCAAGTGCAGTGAAATCAGAGGTTCCGTGGCTCCTTTGCAATCTCTGCTAGTGCAGAGGAACATTGTGAGCAGGCTGGACACACAGGCTGCTGGGGATGCCTTCGGGGGAGGAGGGTAAGGGATTGGCATCTGACACAGACCTCCTGAATTCCAAAGCTTATCCCTCTAAAAGATAGCCTCTCACCACTTTGCAGGTGTGTTGCAGTGCATTGTGGCTACTGTGGTATGCATGAATGAGAGCCCTTGTCTTGGGGCTGCCTGTGTGGAGGGAAGGGGGAAGAGGAAAAGGGTGCATTTGCAGTTGTCATTCTTCATCTGTGGACAGCAGAGTTAACAGATCATCCTGATGCAATGGCATGTCTTTGTGCTCCTTACATAAATCCTGGAACTCTTGTCTCCTGAAAAGGAAGAAGAAGTGCGAAGAAATATCATTAATCTGTTGTCAGGACCTGGCTGCTTTTGGGATCAGGGGACATCTTCAAAGTCCTAGTTGCTAAATGGGGGAAATAGTTTCAGGTGTCTGTGCTTGGCAGTGTAAGAAGAAATCATGAGTATCAGAAACGCAGATCTAAGGCCTCACAGTTCCATCCCTGCCCCTAATAGACTATAAGGAAAATCAGTGACAGGTATTAAAGAAAATAGGAAGGAGCTTCTGCCCTGGCTGACATGTGAATCCAGGCCTCTGCCTGAGTCTGCTCCCAGATACAGTATTGTCCACACTCAACACAAGTTTGGTTTCTTTGGCTCCCAAAATATCTCTCCTGGGTAGTTGTGCCCTTTAATTTGGTGTTTTATCATTAATTCTATATCGCATTCCCAGGAGAAAGGGAGATGAATGTCCACTGCTTCATGGATAGTTCTTTCCTCACAGGGTCTCTGCCAGCAGTCTGGCCTCACCAACTTAGAGCTTTCTCCAGACACTTGGCTGCTGAGGGTGGTTGCCCAGAGAAGCTGTGGCAGCCCCATCCCTGGAAGTGTCCAAGGCCAGGTTGGACAGGGCTTGGAGCAACCTGGGATAGCAGAAATGTCCCTGCCCATGGATGGAACTGGATGAGCTTTAAGGTCCCCTCCAGCCCAAATCATTTCATGATTCTGCATGTGACAATTGGATTCTTGCTCTCTGCATGTGTCAGGAAGGACATCTGTAATCTTTTCCCAAGCTCTTGTCCCCTGCCAGTGTCCTTTGGTGTGGAGTGTCCTTTGGTGCCACTGTGGTGCTGGAGGTACCCCTTCAGAGGGGCTGGAAGCGACAGGAGCTGGCAGTGCCGAGCACAGAGTAAGTTATCTGCCAAGTGAACCTGCAGACAGCCTGCTGAGGAGGCAGTGAGCACAGGAGTAGATGTCCCACTGTCTGAAGGAGTCTCTTGCAGTGTCTCTCCTCTGTGGCCAGCAGTCTCTCTCACCATATTTGTAGTGCTGTTAGGAAACGTGCTGATGTCGAAGGGCTGGGATGGGGCTTTTCCCAGCTGCGGTATCTCTGTTGCATGAAGTGACTGTTGTGTTGCCTTGCTGTGTGTCTGGGCCAGTGGTGCAGGCAGGAGGAAAGGCCCTCCTGAATTTACCAGGCTAGATTATGCACAGCTCAGAACACAGATGGATCCTTAAGAAGGTCATGGGCTTAGCAGTGAGGCTTTCCAGGCTGCTGCTCATTCTCTGCTGCATTCCTTTTGGCTTTTATTAGAGGATCAAAGGCGTTCTGAGGGAAGATGATGATTGAAGTCTGAAAGCTGCTCCCTTTAGAGAGAGCCCTGTTTTCAGATGCAGTGCCTAACCTCAGAGCTGCCTGTGCTCTGCTGGCTGAGCACCTTTATGAAGGGTACATGAAGCCAGGACTGGTTTATCCTGGTGCACAGCTGAACTCTCCCTGGAATGTAACCTGTCCCAGCAATCTCAGAGGAGCCCTCTTGCACCTGACCTATGGGGGAAGGAGGAAGCTCCCTGTGGGAATGTTCTGTGGGAAGTGTTACTGTTCTGTCCCTGGGCACCGTACTCCATCAGGACTTGCTCCCCAGTGGGACCAGGAATCCAGGGACTCCAGGGATCAGTGTTGTCCTGAGCTCTGAACCGAAAAGTAAACTAGCATGTTACTCTTAAAATAAGCTAAATAGAAAAAATCGCATAACTTTGTCTAGAGTTTTTAAGGAAGACATTATTTGTGCTGACTGTTGTGAAGAAGAACATTAGTTTTGTGGCTTCTCGTCTAGACAGGGAGGTAGAGAAACCTGGCTTGAGCTCCTGAGCCTTCCACAGTCTGGCAGAGACCTGTGGCACAGGGACTGGAAGACTTACCTCTGCAAATGGAACAAGTCTTAATTATTCAGTTCTCCAATTGAACACCAGGTGTTATTTAATTAGACTTCTCATTTAAATCTACTGAAAACAGGGCGAGTAGAGACTGCCATGCTAAGATTGTGGTGGATGAGGGATGGCTGAGGCACGTGCACACGAGTACACCTAAGCAAAGCTTAGAAGCATGTGTTGAGCCATTTCCAGCAGAGATGTGTATAACTGAGTCTGTTATTTTCTTTTTTTTTGCTTGATTACATGACTTTGGATTTTTATTAGCACAGGTATTATGCTCATTTTAGTGAAGACAAGTTTGCAGAGTGAAAACAGGCTGAATAAAAATAGCAGTGGTGTTGTTCTACCTTTGTGCTATCGTGGGTGGTTGTGGACTCCTTTCTAAGTGATTTTTTTTCTTCTCCTAGGTTAAGGGAAATACTGAAGAAAGCCTCTCTCCCTCCAGAGGATCCCGACACCCTGCTGTCAGTTACCTTGGCCATAGTTGAGACAGACTCCACAATAGTCTATTATAAAATGACTGATGGCTTTGTAATGCCAGATCCTCCTGATGATACCGAAGATGTAGATAATAAACAGTGGAGGAAGAAAAGAAAGAAACTTTTCAAATGATTAGGACCAAGAAAACAAAACGTTTCTTGAATGCCTGTGCTCAAACCCAAACAAATGCAGGAACTGATGTATTTGAATAAGCGGTGTGCTAAAGTCTGCCTTGGCATATCAAGGATGTGTTCAGGGGGAACAGAGGCTTGTGCAGCTGCACTGTGATGAAATGCCATTTGAGATATGAAGTAGGTCATGCTTTGAGACAGATCAGTCCCGACTAATAAATACACTTGGGAAGTGTTTGCAAAGCCTGTTTCCTCTCTGTCTGGTCAGGTACATAATAGAATAAACACATCCTTACCCATACTGTAAATATTGGTTACAGGTAAGTCTGAAGGGCTTCTGGCAGGACTGAAGGGTTTTGTAGTCTACAGAGTTTCTTTGTCTTAGCCCTGTCAGAAGCGCTCGTGCTGCCCCCCAGGTTACATTTCCGAACGTTGCTTTCTTTCCTCTGCTTTTGGAGAAAAGGCTTTTCCACAGAAATACATTATTTTAATTTTTTCCCTGCAGAGGAAAACTTACTATGGCAGCACCAGAGGCAACTAAAACACCAGAGTATGTCACCATCTATGCTATAAGCGCACACTGGTTATCTGCTTCAGGCACCAACTAGGTTTCTGAAGCCATTGTCATTCCTAGGATTTATTATGTCTTTGGACATAGCTTCTGCATATTGAAAGTGATTGCCCAGGAGGTGCTTCAGCTTGGAGTTAAGAGGAAAAAACCTGACTTTTAGTTTCTTCTGCAGGAATTTTCCATGTCTTTTGTGTGGAGATCTTCTCTGGGTTAAACTTGGAGTTCCTTGGCAATCAAATAACATCTCAGAGCAGCTTCTTGAATACAGGATTGTCCATGTGACAGCTGTGTGGCCAAGGATCACACATTCAGAAGGTGAAGCACAAGAGCTTTTTTTTGCATGGGTAGAAGAATGGGAGAGAATCCAAGAAACCAATCTGGAAATGAAAGACCATTTAAGCTTTGCTATCCCTGGGACTAGAGTGGGTGTTTCTGTGGCTGTGGAGCTTGATGCTAGTTTGGCCAAATGTGCTGGGAGGCAGAAGGATCCTGCAGGGAGTCCCACGCACCCTTGGAGGGGGTGTGTCACTGCCACCCAGAGCTCTGCAGGATACCTTTATCCCGTACAGCCAGGGGGGACTCAGCATCTGTGGGCTTCGGTCATGGAGAAAAAGAGAGTTTTTCTTTGCCCTTCTCAGCATTGCTCCCCTCGTGGAGGAGATCATTGTTTTACTTTGGTCTGATGCTGTCCTGCCTTGAAGGGGTCCCTCTATGCTGGCTCCTGCCATCCTGTGTGTGACCTTGACGTTGATATTTCGTGGGATCCACGGCTTATTCCAAAAAGCAAGTGTTACACCTGGCTAGGCTGCCTGCCACCAGGTAAATTGTCCTTATTACAAGCTGGGAAGTACTTCAGCCCCTCAGGAAAAGAGCTGGTGGTTTGTGTGAAGGAGGCTGTAACAGATGCAGCATATAGCAGATTTGTTATTTAAGCGACACATGCTTAACCCCAAAAGCAAATTCCTTTGCATTTGCCTCAGTTTCTGGGACATACTGCCAGTTTGCAGCTTGCTGCATGACTGATGTGTGGCTTTACTCTTCATTTTATCATTTCTGTGCACAGCAAGAGGAGCGTAACTTGAGCCTCCTTTTCTATACACTGAAAACTGCTGACCCAGGCTTCACAAGTCAAGTAGGAGAAACTGTGTCCGAAGGCTTTGATTTCTGTTTCTTCTTGTGTCCCACTGAGAAATGATTATATGGGCCTTTTTCCAGTCTCCTCAGATTGTGGTGGTTCTTTATTTCCGAGGAAAAAAAAACCACAGAAGAACAAATACTATCCCAGCACTGTTTGTCCCATAGGTATTACAGTGTAAACACAGGGATGTTAAATAAGCTTGGAGCCAGCTGTGCTGTTCCTTTACATTCCACTGAAATATTTCTCTCTGTCAAGTCAATAACACACAGACTGAAGCCTCTGGTCTTCCATGCACTGAATAAAGATGGGAAGAGACTTCCCGTAGAAGTGTGTCAGTTCAGAGCAGTAGTGCATTAACATTCCTGAATCCATAGCATCCTGGTGCTGTGCCCGAAGTGTTCAAGCATAACTCTGCTTCAAGTGTTTGTGAGATATCCATGGAAGCGTGAGCCGTGACACTGCTGCCAATCCAGCACTTAGTTCAGCCCAGAAGATTTTGCAGGCTCCCTACTGCTATCTTTTAGAGGTTTTTTAGGTTTTATTTGCCAAGCGCAGCTTGATATGTTTTACTGAATGTCCCTGACCAACAGAAGGTGTTTTAAAATCTGGAGAGTATAATTTTGCAGTAGATTGTTCCATTGCAGTATTGTTCCAAGCCTCTCCTCTCTGCAGAGGGATATTTGCATTGACGCTTCCCCACTGAGTCAAGAATGACAGAAAAGCAAAGGGCTGTTTTGGCCCGCCTTTGACAGTGAGACTCAGCATCGTAAAGGAGTCTTTGCTTATGCAAACTGCGTCTCCTTGAGGCACTGCTGGCACCATCACCCACCTCTCCTGGATGCAGCCTGACTGTTTGCAGCGCACACAGAACATTTTATGTGAAGAAATGCTGGTGGAGAGGCAGGAGAGCCTTGTCAGATCCATGAGGAGGAGCTGTGGTTGCCAGCTGCAGCCAAGAGAGCTCCCGCAGCCCTCCCCAAGCCCACACTGAGCACGGGGGGCTGTTTGGGCAGCAGCTCCTCCTGTGGGAGTGTCCCAGGCCTCCGTGGCTGCGTGTGCTCCGTGGCAGCGCAGGGATCTCTGGCTCAGCATCTGTCTCTGCTTCCCGGGCACGCCAGCATGGCAGCAAGGCAGAGGCCGGGTAAAGGCGTGTTGCTTCCATATCCTAAGCACAATCCCACCCCCTACAAAGTGGCCTTCAGCATCTCTACAAAACACTTCTGTTTCTCAGAAATCATTGGAAGAAAGATATGGGCTCTTTTAACCCATGCTTGAGCTAGGCATGGTTTTCCTCAGGTTCTCCTGCTGGGACACAACAGTGAGATATCAATAATACTGCTAAAGCTAAACCATCTTAATCTTCCTCTTTTCTGTCAGCAAAAGCTTTATTGTTTAATTTAAAACTTTTCCTAATAAAGAATCTGTATGAATTTATTAATCATCCTACTAGTAGTGCAGATCTATAGGAATTAGATGTTTAATAGCTTGTCCAAGTAGTTTTCAGGCATCTAAATGCTATCAACTAGCCTGTAAGCCCTGTTCTATGAAAGTGGGCTGTTTGTTAACCTCCTCTAGTCCTCCAGGGACAGGACCTGAGGGCAGGCTGGAGATCAGGGAAAGGTTCTTCCCCCAGAGGGTGCTGGGCACTGCCCAGGCTCCCCAGGGAATGGGCACGGCCCCGAGGCTGCCAGAACTCCGGGAGTGTTTGGACACTGCTCCCAGGGATGCACAGGATGGGATTTGTTGGGGTGTCCTGAGCCAGGGGTTGGACTGGATGATCAGTGAATCCCTTCCCAGTCAGGATATATCATGCTTCTAAAAATAGCTGCAGCTGCACCTCATATTTCAGAGTATCCAGGGAGCTGATGGCTTTTCCATTTAATTCCCTCATTTCTCAGATGCTCCCACTGAGACCCCAGATCCCCACCTGCAGCAGACCTGACTGAATTAATGATGCTCTGACTCCTGCTCAGCTCCCTGCTGGATGTTGTTTGCAGCACCTCACTGGCAGAATTCATTGCCTGATGCCTCGTTAGTTATTCTTTGCACCCCTGTGTGGCTACAAGTTTCTCCTTATGTATCTCATCTGGCCATCAAGCTCTCAGTGCCGAACTAGGATGGCTCTGCTCATCTTTTTCGCTGCTTTCCCCCCCCCTCTTTCTCACTGCTCTAGTCACCTCAGCAAATTTCTTACTATTGTTCACTGCCCTCTTGACCCACATTTCATACCCTTAGTTACTCTCAAATTTATCTTTTCATGCTATCTGGAAACTCCTCTTTCTTTCCAAGCTGGGGTGCCTGGATGGTCTGTGAAGAGCCATCTATGCCTTTCTCTGCTCTAATCCAGGTACCAACTGATCCTCTCAATTCCACCAGACCAATCCCATTTACCACTAAAAATTTGGGTAAATTCTGAAGTAAAGTCTTGTGAGCCCTGCGCCAATGTCCAGCCAGCATAGAATCATAGACTCACAGAGTATCCTGAGCTGGAAGGGACCCACAGGGATCATCCAGTCCAAGCCCTGGCCCTGCACAGACACCCCAACAATCCCACCCTGTGCATCCCTGATAGCGGTGTCCAAACTCTCCTGGAGCTCTGGCAGCCTCGGGGCCGTGTCCATTCGCTGGGGAGCCTGGGCAGTGCCCAGCACCCTCTGGGGGAAGAACCTTTCCATGATCTCCAGCCTGCCCCTCCCCTGGCACAGCTCCAGCCATTCCCTGGGTCCTGTCCCTGTCACAGGGAGCAGAGATCACAAGGCTCTCTCTCCTGGAGAGCGCTGCCTTCAGGGGGCAGGGTGGCTGTCACCCCCCTTTCCATAATCCCAAACACCCCCATTAACATCCGGCATGGATGTTCATGGATAAATCCGCCGGCAGAGCTGGCTGGAGCTGCCGGTTGTGTCTGCACCAGAGGGCGCTTGGAGACTGCCAAGCCGGAGTCTTCCTCCTCTGGGAATGCTGGAGCTTTGCAGAACTCCCCTTACACGCCTCTCCTGCTTCTCCTAACCGAAAGGAGGGGGGAAAACCCTGTCAGCAGAAACTGCGATGGCAATTCTTCCTACCTGAAGGAAATGGTATTACTTAAACCTTCCTGGAGAAGGGCTTTGGACAAGGGAATGTAGTGACAGGACAAGGCGAATGGCTTCAAATTGACAGAGGGATATAGATGGGATATTGGGAAGGAATTGTTCCCTGTAAGGGTGGGGAGGCTCTGGCACAGGGTGCCCAGAAAAACTGTGGCTGCCCCATCCCTGGCAGTGTCCAAGGCCAGGATGGATGGGGCTTGGAGCAATCTGGGCTAGTGGAAGGTGTCCCTGCCTATGGCTCTGGATGAGCCTTTATATCCTTTCCAGCTCAAACCATTCCAGGATTCTATGAGGATGATTCAATGAAGCAGCAGCCTGTGTGGAGGCTCTAGGAATGCAGATCATGCAGGAGTACAGATAGACCAGTTGTTGCCCACTTCTCCATCTATTAGCAGAAACCCAAGATTTTGGGGTATTTCAATCCCTCCTGACCATCTGGATCCTCTGCAGCAGATTTTTTTCACCCCAGAGCTTGAGGCAGGCTGTGAAGCAAGGGCAGCCCTGCCAAAAGTTACAGCAAAACACCACAAAAGAGTCTTTTAGCCATCCAGAGCTACTCCTCTGCTGCCTGCATGTCTTAGACACTGCAGTAGCCTCCAAGTGAACAGCCAGCTTGGCAGGCTTCTCAAGACCTACCCTACTCCTCACCCATTCCCATTTAACTCCCCCTCATACGATTTAAAATGATATCCTCTGTGTTAGGAGTTGACCCCAGCATGATGGTAATGCCAGCTGCCCACCCACCTCCTGCCCAGAGTCTTGCAGTGCTCTTGGATTCAGACATGCACGTTTTGAAAGCCTAGAGTAAATATCCAGAGGGAAAATTACCACTTGAAACTAGCCATAAAAGATCATGTTCACTATAAAAGAACATAAGATGACATAAATAATACAGTATTGTACCAAAGAAGTGGTCGAGAGAGATGAGAAATACTCTCTGTGCTTAAAAATATGTTACATTCTGCAGGAAATTGTAGAGTGAAAAAAGAAATTGATCATTCTTCTAGGAAAATCTGATTTACTGAAAAAAATCAAAACTGAGAGTAGAAGAAGAATATTAAATCACTTGGAGTCCAGCATTTAAAATGCATTGCTTATTTTTCTGAGAGGCAAGTTGCTGCTAGTCAGGCATTTATAATAATCCCTAGAAAGGGATGGGCTGAGCTGGTGCCCTGACCAAGGTATTGCTAAATCAAAATTATCCAAACAGTGATTCTAATTATGGGCAGAATGGGTTTAGAAATGGGAGCGTGTGATAGATGAGAAAGTGCTTAGGGGAGAAATAATGAGTCGTAGATATCAAGGGAAGCATCAGGGTGGAAGGAGGTTACTCATGGACTTGTTCAAGGGTTGATCTTGGGTCTGGTATGGTTTGTGTTCGCTCTGATGGTGTTGGACTAAACCTAAGCACAAAATCAATGAAGTGGCAAGGCAGCAAAAAATACGGAAAAATATGGAACTTCTGTGTTGTAAACTTTGGGTTCTGGATTAGGACGAATGGAAACAAGGCTTTGAACATATTGGCCACGCTCAGCAAAGGGCCGCCACATAACAAGGCTGTGAGAGGACAATTCTAGGACCTCTCAGGCAAAACATTCCCAGCAGAGCTGTGTAGCCCAGCAGGTCCCAGCACTGAACCAGGCACCTGCCAGCCTTGGGCACCCAGGGTCCATCAGCCAGGCTGGGGCACGGCGGGTCCCCCCAGAAGAGAGGTGTGCAGGACCTCCTGTGGGGTCAGAGAGCACAGCCAGGACTTTACACAGGCATCTGCTCATGCTCAAAGGTTTCTTCCCCACCTGGTCAAACTCAGTTCTCATGGAAGTGGGGGCACAGGCACGGGATAACACCACAGTGAGGAACACACCAGTTCAGCTGAGGCTCAGCTGGTCCCTCGGCCATCAAAGGGCTACACACACACAGACACTTTTCACCACTCTGGGAGTGAGGGAGAACCACTGCAGGCTGCCTCACACAGTGTGGAGGTTGTGTTGGGGTTACGAGGTAGTTCTCCCAGGGAGGGGAACGTCTGGCTTAGCTGAATAATCAGGTGAGTGATTTTCTCTCTTGCCTTGTATGTCCTGTTGAAGCTCTATGTGAATGGCAAAGGTTTGCTGGGAGAGCTGAGAAAAAGGGTCAGGACAGTATCAGCATCCAGGAATTTGATTTCAACACTACCATGAGAAATACAAGCTGGGATCAGAGCTGGCTGGAAACAATTTTAAAGTGTCTTTTTAAACTCGGCTGTTAAAATGTGTTGTCAAAGTAATGCATTCAGTTAGAAGACTTTTAGCAGAGCAAAGGGAATTTACATAGCAGCACAAAAAAGTCAAAAACCTTTGGGTGGTAATTTCCCCGACTCAGACTAATTCCCATCTATCTTCTTCCCCAGCAGCATCTTTAATTGCTGGAGCCTCACAAAAAGCCTGTGTGAGGAAAGGAAGATAATAATTAGTGAGGCTTTTTTCTCACTGTTGTTGTGAGCCTGCAGGGACTGGTCTCTCCAACATTTGTTATTTGGTTGAATCATTTTGTTCTAGTGGGTTGATAGAAGGGAGAGCTGGGATGGAGGGTGTTGTGCTGTGCAGGATATCTCTAGGGTACTTCAGGGACGTGAATTTTGTGGGCACATGTCAAAGAAATTCCACAAAATCACAGCTTTTTAGAACTATGGAAGGAAAATCCTGATGTTAATGTAGGGCAGCTTGGGCTCTAAACAGAAAAATGGCTTTAAATTGAAAGAGCAGATTTAGACGAGATGTTAGGAAGAACTGTTTCCTTGTGAGGGTGATGAGGCCCTGGCACAGGGTGCCCAGAGAAGCTGTGGCTGCCCCTGGATCCCTGGAAGTGTCCAAGGCCAGGCTGGATGGGGCTTGGAGCAACCTGGGATAGTGGAAGGTGTCCCTGCCCATGGCAGGGGGGGGACTGGATGAGCTTTAAGGTCCCCCCCAACCCAAACCATTCTGGGATTGTGTTATTCAAGGAAAAATGCTGATAAGACCTGAAACTGAACAAATTCAGCAGAAAAGCAGAGTGGAGCAGTGGGTGGAGTCCTCTGTTGCTGCCCCTCTCCACCTGCAGCACCCAGGGAGGGTTTGGTACAGCCTGAGCAGCCAAGCAGCTTTGAAGTGCTGGTTTTCATCCTTGGAGTCCTGCCAGAGACACAGACTTCCCATAACAGAACCATGGAATCATTTACGTTGGAAAATCCCTCTAAGGTCACTGAAATCAACCATCCCCCACCACTGGCAAGGCCACCACCAACCCACATCCCCAAGTGCCACATCTACAGGGCTTTTAGATCCCTCCAGGGATGGGGACTCCACCCCTGCCCTGGGCAGTTGTGCCAGGCTGGATAACCATTTGTATGAAGAAATTTTTCCTAATAGCCAATCTAAACCTCCCCTGGTACAACTGTAGTGGCTGTAAGAGCAGGGGTCTCTCCCCAAGCAAGGTCCTCCTTGGGTGTGGTATCACAGTACAAGAGGGAATTTGGATCTGTTATGGGAAGTTTTAGGGTTGCAAAGCCTGGCACTAGGAGATCACAGAATTCAGGCTGCTTGTGCATCCTGAACTTGGTCTTCTTGTCATCCTGGACCTGATCTTGTGGATAAGTGTTTAAAAGTCCTTTGTTACTGTTTTCAATACTTATTTTTCCATTTGGTAAATGTGGAGTCACTCAAAAGTCTTCCTTCTCCTCATCAGCATGTGACTTTATAAGTTATTAATCAAAGGGTGTCTGGACGTGGCACTGAATACAGAACTCCTGCCTTTGGGATGTTTCACCAGAATCTCAAGCAAAGCACAAATATTAGTGAGCTGCCAGCTCTGTAATCCTGTGTAATTAGATGAGCAAATTAGACAGGGGTTAGGCTGCTTCCTTTTGCAGCCAGAGATCTGAGGATCAGAGATTAAGACTGTGTCTACTAATTTCCAGTGTTCAGTTTCAGATAATGACAGCTTAACTTTTTAATTTGATTTAATTTAATTGCTCATGCCTCACAATTCTACTGCCCTTCACTGGTTCAACCTGCTGTGGAAGCAGTAGCTAAACATAAAGTCTTCACACCTTGAAGAAAACTTCACTTTAGGAGGCTGAACTGTCATCTAAGGAGGAGAAGGGACCTCGTCAGAGATACAGCACGGTCCTGAGGGTCCTCAAGTCCACTTGGAAATAAACTCATCACAACGATAAAGCCCTGCACCTCCTTATTTGTTTTAATTTCATCTCAGAGATAAATTTTGTGCATTAAGCAGTGTTAAGACAGCTACAAGTCCCAGTCTCCTGGCCAGAGCTCAGCACAGCTCCCGACACTTGGTGTTCCTGGGATGGGGAATTGGGCTCTGGCTAAATGTTGCCTCTCTCAGCACTTGGCCCCTGAGCCCAGCAAACTGGCAAAAACATATATTTTTTTTTCCTTGGATTGTTTTTCTACCAATATATTCAAATCTTAGTGGGTTTTCTGTTGGATTTACTGTGCCCTTCCCAGAGAGTGGCTGCTCTGGGATTGGTGTGCAGTTTTAGAATCACCGGATCACAGAATGATTTGGGTGGGAAGGGATCTTTAAAGGTCACCCAGCCCAACCCCCTGCCACGAGCAGGGACATCTTCCATTGTAACTTCATCCATCGCCAATTGGATTTGAGTTCTGAGCCCTGGGTTCCCCGCCTTGGTCATGTGCACTGCTGTGATACACATCTAGACACACATAAACCCTGGTCTTCAATACTTCCCAGAGCAGCAAGCTGCTCCTCTTTGCCCAGAGTCTCCAGATGGTGCTGAAATCCTCAGAGCTTTGGGGCTTTATTTGTTTGTTTATTTTTAGATAACTTCCCACACTTGGGCCCTCATCAGGATGCCTCAGCCTTTCCATTCACCAAACAATGTCACTTTTAGTTCATTGTGTCCTCACTGCCAGCCCCCTTCCCAAGCAGCTCTGCGATGAATCGTTGTGGTTTATTATTAGTGTTGGTGCTGAAGCTCAGTTTCTGAGTCTCTTGTTTTTTCCCTTCCCAAAGTAAATTTGCAATTACCCCTGTGTTGTGATGTCAGTGATTTGCTTACCTCCACACTGGATCCAGACTAGCTTTTCCAAGGTGGCTTGGCTATTAAAAAGCTAAACAGAGACCCACTGATCTCATGTGCTGACCCCCAGCCCCACTGCCAGCGTCTTTGTGGGGGACCACGTCCACCCTCACTGCTTCTGTGCCTTTGGGGAATCAGCCCCCAAAATCAGCGTTTGGCAATCATACAACTCTAACCAAGGGTTTTTTCATGGGGGAGACAGGTTGAGTACCTCCATGGATGGCAAAATTAGCAGCCCTATAGAAGAGCAGCTCAACTGCGCGTTCCGCAGTTCCTCCTGAGGGACAGCTCCTGCCGAGGGCCAGCTCTGATCTCTGCTCCCTGTGACAGGGACAGGACCCAGGGAAGGGCTGGAGCTGTGCCAGGGAAGAGTCAGGCTGGCAGTCAGGAAAAGATTCTTCCCTGAGAGGGTGCTGGGGCACTGAACAGGCTCTCCAGGGCAGCCTCTATCATGGCCAGCAGCTCCCTCCATCCCACCTCATCCTGGCAGGGAGCCAGGAGTTCTCTTTCCCTACCTTTGGTTTTGGAGCGAGTGCTGCGGCTCCTCAGTCGGTCAGGCTATATTTAGCTGCCGTGTAGTGGCGTTTCAAGCTTTCTATTTTTGTAAATCCTCATTTCCCAGGAAAGAGGCTGAGCCCTGGGGGACAGGAGCTGTATTTCTGCTGTGTGACTGCACCTGTGCTGGTGCTGGAGCTGGTCCAGGCAATGCCTACAGCTCTGCCAGTGGGATCTGATGCACAGCCCACTCCCCTTCCCTAGAGCACATCCCACAGCCGTTCCTCCTTCCCTTAGAGTGCCTGCAAAGGTTTTCCCCCTCCTTGCCTACATCTCCCCATTGCATTCATCTGTGGAACAGTTTTCTTTCTCCTTGGCATCCTCCCTACTGTATCCCTGCTCCAGCCAGGGCACTTTAGGGCTTCAGGCTGGGTCACACTGCATTGCTTTCTGCCCACATGGGGTTGCACAGAGCTAGATGCATAAATATAGTATATAAATAGCATGATAGATGGTATATAGGAAGCACAGCAAGGCAGCAGGAAAATAACAGCAAATAAATCCAGCGTGGGAACATCTGTACAAAAAGCTCTTTGAGTTCTTTTCTTGGTGGACCAAGAGTTTTGTAGAGGGTTATTCCTTAGATGCCTTAAAAGCCATCTGCTGGCAGCAGTGTTCCCTGGAAAGATCATGACTGGTCATGGTGGCCCTGGGACCATGGGTGTGAGATCCAGATGGATTGGGATAGCTTCCCCAGGGAAGTGTGCAGGCACCGGGCACCTTCCCAGCTCACCATGCTGGCAGTTTTGCAGCTTCCTCCCCAGGCAGTGACTCCAGCAGCAGACATTTATTGGGTTTTCTTTAGTGTGAAGAGCCCTTTCGTGACCAGGTGATATGTCAGCCCAATACAGCCCTGAAATGCATCACAACATGCTTGACTGCTCCTTCAGGCTGGGAAAGGAACCTAAATCTCCCATTTCTTTCCATTTCTTTCAAGCAAAGCTTTTCAAAGGCTTTGCTGTGAGAGGTATTGGGGTGGACCCAGACCCTGTGGGGCTCCCATAAAGCCAAGAGAGGAAAGGGGGAAAAGTGATGTTCAAAACACAAACACTCTTTCTGGGGTCCATCGGAGTCCTTGTGGGGTTTCTTTCTAGCGCAGCATCTCCTTGGCCTGAGAATAACCTCATATGTCTTTGAACTTGTGGTCAACGGGCTCTGGCCAGATATGCAGAGTACCCAGGAGAGCCCCTCGTTAGTGCTGAAGGTAAACCTGGTTTTCCCTTTCTCAGTGCTCAGCAGGCAGCAGCTTCCTGAAAGAGCATTTCAGGCTAAACCTGTTCTTCCAGGCTGGGCCAGCACTCCCCTGCAGTCAGAGGTATTCCTAAATATTCCTAAATATTCAATATGCCAGCATAAGCCATGGAACTGAAGAAAGAGGAGGAGACTTTGGGTTGGTGACTTGGGTTGGTCATCCAGGACCTGCAATTGCACAAAAAGAGGCCAACTACCCAAAGCCCCTTGTCACCCAAACACTTTGAGCCATCCAAAGCCCCTCGTCACCCAACGTTTTGTTTTTTTCTGAATAACTGAAGAGGTTGTACCTCAGACTATGATTGAAAAGGCTATCACAGCTTATCAGCATGGGGACAGAGTTTGGAGGGGGGGTTATTGCCACAAGGAAAGAAAATTAAATGCAGGGCAGGTTTTTCTCACTGCCTGTGGAGTTTTTTTCAGCTGGAGTGCTGAGTCTCAGCAGGGCAGGGTAATTCAGCCCTACAATGAGTAACTCACCCAAAGTCTGGAATGCAGAGGTGCTGTTGGGCTCGGGCTTGAGAACTAGAGGGACCTGACACTAAAAATACAGCTCAGTGACTACTCCAAGCCCTCTTGGGCTGATGGGGACAGCACACCATGACAAACCACCACCTGATGCTCATTATCACCCAGACAAACCAGAGGGCAGAAGCCACTGAGCTGGATCAGGGCACACAGGTCTGTTTTCAAAAGCTCATTTGTTCTTTGTACCTGGCAGTGTCAATTCATCCACACAGACAGCACACTGAAGATGAGCCATTTAACCCAGCTCTCTCCTGAGGCTGTGTTTAGTTTTTATGTTGTTTTCACATGGGGAGGTGCTCAGGAGGCCCAGCAGTTTGCTTGTTGAGTTTACAGTCATTTCAGAAGCTGCACATTCCCTCTTGTAATCTGATTTACCTGCAGTGAAAAATGGAGGTGGGGAGGAGCAAGGAAATTCTGCTCTGGATTTTTCCTTCTTCTTTGCAATAAACTGTACATTCTCCTTCCAAACCCATGTGTTAGGATATCCTTTTCAATTGCTCTCTGAGGTCAGTGCTCCATAGCATACACGTGATTGAAGTATTCCTGATTTCCATCTCTCATTTGCTGCAATGCTTTTTTCCTTCCTAAATTATACTCTGGGTTTATGATGCAGTGGGCTGATGAATGTTTCCAATATGGGCATAGAGCAGATACAAGTGTAGTTACCTTATTCTATGCTTGCAATAGAAAACTGAGTCCATAAACGATAATATTTATTATATAAAATGATCCAATAAGTTATTGTCATTTCCTGGCCCCACCACAAACTCTACTTGTCCACCTCTCCATCACTCACAAGGATCTGAGCTGGGAGAAGTTGTTCTTTGTCGAGTCCAGTGAGCAAAACATGGAGAAGTCAGAAACCACCTCAGTATTTAAAACTGGATAGTCCATTGTACCTTCCTCTGCCCAGATAAATTTCTTTTAGCCCCTCTGCTTCTCCTCAGACAACATTTCTTCTGTTATTCCAGGGCTGATACCAGGCTCCTTTGATGCGCTGAAATTCCCCAAAGAACAATACCCAACACTTATCTGCATGTATATATTCCTCCTCTCTGCCTCCAAGGAATACTTTCCTATGATCTTCTGATGTTTATTTAGGTCATTTTTGTCTCAATCCAATTTTCTCTTTGGAGAAGAAAGCCTGCATGTATTTCTTCAGATGTCACTCTCAGTCTGTACAGTCACCATAAATACGCAGCTATGAAGTCTTTCGTCTGTGTAAACATTGAAATACAGAGAAAGTATCCCAGTTATCTCCAAGATTTACCCTTGGGATACCCCTTCCCCTTGAAGTATGTATTAGCTTTAGTGTTCACTTCAGTTAGAAGCATTAACCCAACACCATGGCAATTTCCAAAGCCTCCCCCAAAGTTTCTACTACTAGGGTTTGCTTCTCCCAAAGCTCCCAAGACATATTCTGCACGTTTCATGCTAGTGCAGCAATTCACTGTGTCCATAGGAACTTAAAAGACACTTTTTACAGATCTGATTTCAGCTAATTTCTGGATATGAAACTGTTTGAGAGTGGGAGCAGCCCCAGTCGGAAGGCAGCCCTGTCCTGCCTCTCCCTGGGTGAGGTGCCCTTGCCTTGGTGACCAGCTGTCCTGCTATAACCAGCCACCACGAGACTGCAAAAGAGGAAAACAAGGCTGGTTTTGTGTCTAGTTACCAGACAGTGAAAGATATTTCAAGGCTGCCAAGCCGGCATTAGAGGGATTTGCTGAATTTCTGCTGGTTTCTTCAATTTGCCATGGCCCAGGTATCACTGGCACACACAGAACCAGTTTGTTCTGCAGTAAAACAGCCTCCAGCAACAGCCAGCTCAGCAGGAGCAGGGCTTGTTCACTGCCTTTCCAGCTCCTGAGGCCAGAGGGACTGGAGCAGAACGGGGCTTGAGCCAGCTTTTCCCATGTGGGACAGAGGACAAATGAGCATCTGCACCATTCGGCTCGGAGCCTTTGGGCGATGCTAAATGTCTGCCCAGGGCTGCTGGTCTTTTGTAGGCACTAATCTGCTGACATGACAACTGGATCCACTCGGGTGGATCCTGGGATAAGCACAAATTTCCATAGCAGGAGACTGTGTGGGCAAAGAACAAAAGCCCCTTCGTGCCAGCAGAGCCAGGTGCCAAATTCTGCTCTCTGTAATCTCTTGGTGAAACCACTTATCTGAAAAGGCAGGAGGAAGCTGGCTCCAGTCCTTTGCATAACTAAAGGCCTGGTGCTCTGGGCACGTACCTTTGGAGTAGAAATCTTCTTCTCCCACTTCTCAGCTCCCAAGGAAACGTGGTTTAGCTGGAGTGACTTGGCGAGGTACAGGATCAGGATCTATATCCCTCGCTTGCCATCTGATGGGTCCAGAGCCAGCTCCAAGCCAGGTGGGAGCACACCTGATATTTCAGCCACGGGTATGAGCCTGTGAAATGAGTATTTACATCTCATCACATGATTTAAAAGCTGCTTTAAGTTTTGGGAAGAAATAGTTCTGTATTCATATATACATATCTGTGTGTGGGTGTGCATAAAAGCACACAGGTGTAGGTGAGAGAGGGGGCTATCAAAAGTAGATTTGGATTTGATAAGAAAAGTATTTTTGAGTGTCTGGGGATGTGTCACTATGGCCCCTCAATGCCTTGTCCACTGGAAGTTTTTTCTGACAGATTTTACTAAGAAGTTCATTTTTTTTCACTCAGAGAAAAGCATTTATTTAGCCAAGCTCCCGACAAAGAATAAAGGTTGGACTGTCCTGCTTACATCAAATAATTTGGGTTTAAAGGTTTTTTTATTTCTCTGGTGGACACGAGTGGCCAAGTTTAATAATCTTTTTAACCTCCATTTGTAACTTGTCACAGCAAGGTGAGCAAAGGTCTTTTTGTACTCCTGTGGAGAGCAAGGCAAACTCTTTAAGGAAAAATATCCCATTGCTCTGTTATGGCTCTGCTTTCTGCTCCAGCAGCTGCACAACACGGGCTCCTGGCTTGTTCCTCACCATTAATTTTACTACTCATGGTCCCTGTTTTTTGCATGGCTGCTCCCCCTGTGAGGGACATTTCTGTGCTTTTCACCCACTTTCCTTAGTTTTTTGCCTGGAAGCTTTGCCAAGAGTAGCTCCTCACAACACCTGCCTAGGAGCAGGCCGCATTCCCATAAGGCTGGGATGGGAAAGGCAGAAGCTATAATTAAATATAGTGCCAGATTCTGGAGGGGAGCTTTGAAAAGAGAGAATCCCAGCATCCCAGGAGGGTTTAGGCTAGAAGGGACCTTAAAGATCATGCAGTTCCACCTGCCCTGCCATGGTCAGGGACACTTCCTACCAGACTTCCAGCACAGAGCTTTTCCACAAGAGATGGAATTCCACCCACTGAGGTGAGGACCAGCATCTTCATGGCTCATATGCGTGGTCCTGCCCCTACAAGCATTAAATGTGCCATTTTAATGTCCTCAAAATGCCAGACCAGCTGTAGATCTGGTGGATGACCTTATCCAAAGCAGCAAATCTGGATGTACTCTGACTCTGGCTGGAGCAGGGTGAGGGTCTGACCCAGCTGAGCCAGTGCTGCTGATGGGAGATGGGCCACCACTTGGGCTCCTTCACGTGTCTCTAAGCTCCACAAGGAGCTCCCTGGGAGGTGGATTTGGAGGTCTCTGGGAAGACAGATATTCCTGAGCTGCTTCCCAGCTGCTGGTGGTAAAAGGCTCGTGCTGCTGAGGGACTGCCCTCACACACTCACTCCTGCAGACAAGCTATTTTTGCATGAGTAATCCTGAAACTCTGGATGGGATTGAAAGTCTGGCGATAAGAAGGTTGTGTTCTGCATCCAAATGCAGTTATAATTTTGCTGCTGGGTAGTTTATATTCAGGCACTGCTGCTTAAGGACATAGCTGTAGAATCAATAATGTTAAGAAAGCAGCAAATTAACCAACAACTCATTTATAATGTCAATTCTGTCTGGAAAAGTGACTATTCCTGTTGGTGCTGGAACAAGCCTGGTTGTTCAAGTGGGTTGAAATGCATCTCCTGTGTCCTTTGCTGGCACAAAGGTGGTGCTTCAGCTGACAATTGATTTCATTGTAGACAAACTTGTCTTGTAACTGGAGGCTCATCTTTGGACTCTGTAGGTGGATTTGGGTCTTCATCTACATTTAAAATTATGCTCATGAACAGAGATTGCTTTGCAACAAACTGATTTAAGGTCCAGCATGACTGATGCAGTCAGTACACCAGCTCAGGGTGGGGTGAACCCTTGGCAGATGTGGGTGGTGCTGGTCCTTCCCTTGGTCACTCCCTGCTCTGTTGTGCTGATATTTTGCAGGCAGTAAACACAAATACTTGCAGGGTTACTCTTTCCACTGACATGCACCTCTCGGGTGCTCAACCAAAGTCCTAATCCCAAATCCCTGTTAGAGCAGAAGAAATCTGCTCCTCAATATTCTCCTCCTTAAACCTGGCTGCCTCTGTGGTGCCTTGTGAGGTTTTACCCCCCGGGTCTGGGAGACACCTCTGACACACGCAGTGTCACATCAGGATCTGCTCTGATCTCACAATAAATCCACTGCCTTGAGCAGGACTGTTTTCCAAAATGAGGTTTTCACATGTCAGTATTGATGCTCTCAGCATGGATTTCTAGAACCAATTTTTTTAGAGTTCATCCAAGATAAATAAAAGAAAAAGGTAATAGTATAACAAGCCAGCTCCTACTGACTTCAGAGGGAGCCTGGATGCAATCCAACAGTGTTTCAGGCCCATAGAGCACCTTCCCTCTGACTCCAAGAGCCTGTGCATGCTTTGCTGATCAATGCACTGTGGTGCATTAATGTGCTGGAGCTGCTCATCTCCAGCTGCACAATTTGTGAGCTCCAAGGTCCTGAGCAGAAACCCAGCCCTGGTGACAGTCCCGGGATGAGAGCTCCCTCTGGCATGTGCCTGTCTCAGCTCTGGGATGCCATTGCTGGGTGCTGGTCTTTCAGCAGAAGGAAGCAGCAGGGAGCAGCAGGAAGCGCGTGGCTCCTGACAGCTCCTCTCAGCCATTGGGATGGGAACAGCTCCAAGAGGGAATGCTTAGCAGATGAAAGATGTTTGTTTCCAACGTCATCTAGTTTGGATATGCTAATCATTTTTGTCATCCCTCAGACTCGGAAGTGACTATGTGATGAGGCCTGACAGGGAAACTGTCAGAACAACAGGGAAAGCAGATCACTGCTGTCAAACATTTGACTTCTCAGTGCTCCTAGGTCTCTATTAATTTATAGTTATGCACTTGGGTCGTCAGTCTTTTGATCCAAAGAGCGGGTGACAGGAGTGTCCAGCACGTGAGCAGGTTTGAGTGAAGTCTGTCCCAGGCATTCTCTGTCAGCTCAACAATCCCACATGGAATATGTATCTTCTTGCAGACGCCTGCCCACAGTCCTGGCCATGCGTTGGCAGCTGCCATGAGCTGCTGTGCATGGGGCACAACTCCCCAGAGGTGCAAGGACAAAACTGGGTTTGCTCCAAGAAAATGGTCCACACCAACCAGGTAGCAGGTTTCCAGGTCACAACTCCTCCTTTCACTGGTACTGAATTACAGAAAAGTCCACAAAATAAATGCAACCAACGACAAAGATTTTGTGTACCCACCTGCCCAGCTGGTTCTACCCATGGGGGAGATGAAGTTCCTGACAAGTCCCCAGGGCTATTTCACCACCACTTGACCACTGGAGCACAAGACCAATGAATGAGGTGGGGGGGCTCAGGCTGGAGAAAAGGAGGCTCAGGGGGGACCTTCTGGCTCTGCACAACTCCCTGACAGGAGGGGGCAGCCAGGGAGAGTTGGGCTCTGCTCGCAGGGAGCAGGGACAGGATAAGGGGAAACAGCCTCAAACTGTGCCGGGGCAGGTTCAGATTGGATATTAGGAAAATTTCTTAATGGAAAGGGCTGCCCAGGGTAGTGGTGGAGTCCCCATCCCTGGAGGGATCTAAAAGCTGTGTAGATGTGGCATTTGGGGACATGGGTCAGTGGTGGCCTTGGCAGTGCTGGGGGAACAGTTGGAGTTGATCTTAGAGGTCTTTTCCAGCCTAAAAGGTTCTATGATTCCATGACCTTTCGGTCTGGAGTGTTGCTTATCTTGACTCAAGTTTCTGAGGGCTCTCATAATAACCTCATTCTTGGGTATTTACTGTGACTGGGGACCAAAAAAGAGACGCTTCCCAAAGCTGTCCACAAAAGCCAGAGCAACACCTGCTTTGAATATGTCCCTAAGATGTCCTTGTTCTGTGCAGGACAGCGGTTGCTGTGACACCCATTCCCACCCAAGAGACATCAGCTTGGACCAAATTTAATCAACTTCTGTAGCCTAAGAAATTCCTGGGTGAAGGTAGGAGCTGATGCAGAACGAGCCATCTTACTGCCCCCTGCAGAAAGGATGTAAATTTAAGATTTTTGTTATTCCATTCCCTTGCTGTGTCAGGGCAGTGGAGCACATGCACCACTCATCCTTTCTTTGTTCTAGTGGATATTCCAGTAGGAACTCTGAGACTCCAGAGCAAGCCACAGTGAAAAATTAAAGGATGTCTTACATCTGACAGCAAAGATACTTATTCCATGCTCTAGACCGATGCATGACGATGTGTTAGACAAAGCAGTCCCTGCTGGTTCACCCTCCCCTCAGGATGCCCTGGCTGAAGCCTGTATTTCAGAGGTGGGAAGACATTCTCTCCACGAGTTTCAAGCACAACAGAGAGGTAGATTCAGTCTAACGAGCCCTGTAAAAGCTCTGTTGCACCACTGAGGGCTTCCTCCTGCTCTACACCATCTGTGCAGAAACATCTTCCTAAGAGGTGCATTTTTACTTTGATTTTGTTTTGGTTTAAATAGCCTTTGAGGCCTCTCAGTTTGTCTCCTGTAAAGTCTGAGCCAAGTATTCCTGCAGGCTCAGTAACCCCACCTACAAAGAAAGAAATGTCCTAAACAGCTTCTGTATAGGATGTGAGAGATTCCCAATTCATGAACAAACAAGGAGAAATAAAACAAGCTTACAAAAACCCACTGCTTGTATTGAAGCAACATATTTCTGTGACTTAAAACCTATTTTCATGGCCTTGAATGGCCTAATGGGAGATTATCTTATTACCTCTGGTGATGGGGGATAGACAGGATACCTTACAAGTGACTGTATTTTGAGCTTTCTTTGGATGCAGACATTGCAGTACAGGAATTGGAGGCCAACTTGGCTTTGAAAGAAATCTTGTGTTCTTCATCTCAGCAGTTTATCACAACAAAAGATACATTTGGAGAGCCTTGGAAACTGGAAAGCTGGACCTTGCCCCACTGAAGCCACGCAAGGTCAGAATCAATGCTGGGGAAATCAAAGGTGCTGATGTGTGCATTTTTCATCATAAGGATGGACACATCCCAGGGTACATGGCATCCAGGTGCAAGGGATCATCTTCATTTCCAAGGGATCATCTTCATTTCCAAGGGATCATCTTCATTTCCTTGTTCACACAAGCTTCTTTCAGCTCTAAAAAGCTCATCAAAGCCCATGACATCACAGCTGGAACCTAAACACTAAAAAGCTTTCAGCAATGATAACGCTTGTAGAATGAGCTTCCAAAGAGCAGGTGGGGAGAATGGAAATGAGACAAGATTTCCTTCTAACCCCTGATGTGATGGACAGCATTACCCTGTGACGTGTCTCTTTTCTGCAGCCTCCAAAGCAGAGCTTGTGGAAGAACAGAGCTGGAAACCATTTATCTGAATTCTCAGCAGCTGCTCGGTTCAGCCACGCTCGAACCTCTCACTTATTCTTTGCAAGTCATCTGTAAACAGCCAGGGAAAGGGCTTTTTGTTCTCACAAAACATTTGGGAAGTGCCTCTGTGTGCTAAATATCCAGGATTGTGCACGTACAAAAATCTATTTGTTCTTCCATTGACAGAATCTCCCAAACATCATTCATAAATAGCAGCTGGCATGACTGTGTGCTTTGAGAACTGCTGAAAATGGTTTTTAATAGTTCCTATCCTCATACTTACAGAAAGAAACATTCCAAAAACTAAGAGGAAATCTGTGAAATAAGAGATTTTTTGGTCTTTTGTACAGCTGCCAGATACTATGTGCAAAAAAAAAAAAAAAAAGGCATTGTTTGAGGTTCCCTGTCAGGGTAATTCAAAGTTCATCTGCTTGTGGGGGCAATTTAACAAATTTCTCAGCTAATGTCCAGATCCAACAGGTCCCCCCATGGCTACACCTTTGTCCACACTTGCCAGCATTCCTGTTGAACCTGATTTAGCAGCCTGACACAGGAGCTGTGGTGCTCATTCAGAAACCCGTGCCTGTTTTTGGAATCCAGTCACGTAGGACATCCCCTCTGCCTCACCTGCCTGCGTTGCCGAGGCAGTTGCCTGCTGCAATCCCACCAAGATTGCCACTGGTGCTCCCAGCCCACTATTGCCATGGATCAGCTGAGTGGAGAGGTTTGAGTGATGAAAATGGGTTGTAAAAATCCAGAAATGCTGCAGAACAACAAAAAAAATCAGCTTATCCATGTTTGTGCCTCATTATTCCCTGCCTACGAGCATAGATTACCTTCTCCCCAGACTTCAGGGAGTGCTGCTCCACAGCCTCATCTCTTCTTATGCAAATAAGAGCTCCCTGTGCATGAATAAGCAAAGAAGGTTGTGCTTTCCTCTCGCTTTAGAGAATTCAGCCCATCTGGAAGCAGAAATGATGTTACTGAGGTGATGGCACAGGGCAGGAGGAAGGAATAGCAATGGTGATAGAGATGCGTGTGAAAGCTGAAGGAATACATCCAAACTATTTCACAAACACTTAAAATACTAATTAGCAAGTCAAGATGCATCGAGGACAGCAGTTATAATTAAATAATTTGGCTGCTGATGCTGCCGGGCTTGCTATGGGACAAGCAGTGCCTTTACATGGCACTAGACAAGAAATCTACATTCATGTCCACCCTTGCTCTCCTTCCAGTTTCTTCTAAGCCATGGGAGCAACCGTTCCCTTCCAGTGTTTTCCATCTTTTTATGCAAGGAGGAGAAGGGAGGGAAGCTGCAGGTGGGCTTGGGCTGGCATCCAGCTGGGCTCTGCCCCCAGAGCTTGTGTACCCTGAGATGGCATCAGGATGTGAGGTCACTGCAAACACAGCAGATGCACTTGAGACACAAATCCTACCTGGCCCCACTGCTGCTGTTTCCTTGGACGTGCCAATCACTGCCCTTCTGCATTTGCCTCTTTCTTATAGAGGAGGTCAGCAAGGACAGCACTTTGCCTTATTTCCGTGCAGAGAACCTCATTTGGTGGCTTCGTCTTCCAATTTCCTTATCCTTGGGCCAGGGATACCCGTGGTTCACGTCCCCAGTTTTCTTTACAGGAGACCATTTGTTTGGTAATAAAATCCAGCCATTTGGCACCTCTTGTGGATGGGGTGAATCCCTCCTGTCTCCTTTAGTGTGGTGCCACCAATCCAGTTCCTTCTCCCTGGTTTCCCTCTAAATGCTTCCCACAACCTGGTGTCTGCCTCATCAGGTCTGATAAACTTTCCTGAGGGACATTTGAACAATGAACAGGCAGTTTCCAAGAGCTAGTCCTTCCTTCTCCTCACAAAGGTGAGGAAATGTGCAGGACACACACTACCCCAGAGCCATCCCTGGCACCTGCATGAGGGAACAAATCCAGAATTTCTTGGATTGAGTGAATTTGTGGGGATTTGAGGGTGGCACTTTGATAACTGAACTTGCAGTAGCCACCCATTTCCAGGAGATGTTGCTGTGCTTTCAGCTAAAGGCCTGGAGGAGAAGCACACAGAGTGCAGGGATTGCAAAGAGTTAGGGAAAACATTCTAAATGCTCTTGGAGCAAGTAGAGTTGGGGACTGTGACAGCACGAGTAAAAGCTGTGTTTGGGGAAGTTCTGCACTTCCCAGGCTGCCGAGTGGAGATGAAGGAGGCATCTAGCAAAAAGCAGGTGGGTATTAGCATCCAGGGTTGGGTCCCTGTTTCTGGGCTTCTCTCACACCTCAGATGGTGCTGCTTTTCCATACTTGCTGGTTTGATGCCACGCAGGAGGCAGGTCCCTGCCTTAACAAAAATCCAGTTCTTCCAAATTGCCTTTTGACCTACAGCAGGAAAAACATCCCTCTGCATGGCCGGTTAAGCACAACTATCTAGAGAGTAAGACAACAAAAGATGTAAACACTTCATCTAAGCATTTAGACAAGAGTCTACATCTTATGACAGCACCAAGGCTGTGAGCAAAGTCGCCAGGAGGGCCGGAGAAGGGCCAGGGCTCAAGTCAGAAAGGATCTGACTGGAGGAAGCACTGACGTGCCCAGAAGTCCTGGTTTAGCTGTGTCTGTCCCAGCACTCCAGCAGGATCAGTCAGTGTGGTGCCTTGTGGTTTGCTCGGGGCAGAGGCTTTGCGCTGTCTCCTATCGCCCCCTCCCAGGATGCAGCCCTGGGCACGAGCTCCTTCCCAGTTCCTGCAGCAGCCAGGACAGATGTCTCTTTGCAGGGTCACTCCGGTGCTTGTGGTCACCCTGTGTGACCCAGCCTGGGGGGCCTGTGGCCTGTGTTTGTTTGCAAAGAGCGGCCACCCTACGAGCAGAAATAAGGACAGCCAGGGAGAACAGGAGCACTAAGGGTGTTTGTTCCCTGTGTGTGTGGGAGTTCAGCACTCTGCACAAGNTTTTGTACCCTTTCCAAGATCCAACCATTCTTCACAACGTATTTATTATTTACTCTTTTATACCAATTAACTTGTACCTATTCTAGACACGTAATTTCTACCTCTTTTTCATTCTACCAATCATCTTATGCCACAACTACTAGAGAACGTGGAGGGGAAGGAGAAGAAGAAGAACAGGGCAACGCCCAAAATCCTCCATCTTAAACCCTTCATCCTCATATTAAAAATCCTAAAATCTACTTTTTAACCTTATAAAATACTAAACTACTACTCATTTTCACACTCTCGTGATTTGCACTGATTCTTGTAATGTTGGTAACTTTTCCCATGGGCTAAGGTCAAAGATAGTGTTATTCTGAGCTTTTTACCAGGGTCTGGGACCCCCTTGCCAGGGGCTCTTGACCACCCAGGACAGCCTGAGGCATGTCCTGACCTCCCATGGCAGCCAGAGGTGTGCCTTGGACTCCAGCATATGTGCACCGAAGGAGCTGCAAGATGGCATTGTCAATACTCACCCAGACCTTATGGCCAAGGTGTGCTGACAGCCCACCTCAGCTCTGCTGTCAGCCAGGAGCACTGTGGTGCTCTGTGGTGACCTGTTTGCTGTTGGCTCACCCGGCTGTGTCCTCCCCATCCACCATCCACTCCTCCTTCCAAGAGGGTGCAGGACATCCCTGCAGGTCTCTCCCCAGTGAGGAGAACCTTGGAGCTTGGCACTGCTGCAAGCACTGTCTCCAGCCCAGACACAGGGTGTCTGTTGGTAGAGCATTTGCCCTGAGCCACGGCTTCATCCAGCAGGAGCTGTGGAAGCCAAAATCCATGTGAGAGCAATGAAAAGGGTGTTTGGGGTAATTAAACTCCTCTGGATGAGTTGTGCTCCCTGCCCCAAGGAAATTGCCATCTCATCGGGGACAAACACAGATGTTACAGCAAAAACTAAGAGATGGTGATAACAGGCGGGGACACAAGGGCTGCTCAGAGGGTAGAGTCAGCATCTGTTGGCCCACAGTGCAGGGGATGGGAATGCTGAAATAGCTCTTTGTGAGGCCAGCAGCACTCCAGTGCCTAATCCCTGTTAAACTCCACTTATCTGCTCTGCTCCCAGGTGAGTGCATCTATGCAGGGTTTTCCTGGGTGGAGAGGGATCCAGGCTGTGCAGGTCCTATTCATCCACCCAGTTGTGTGAGGAGTTATGCACATGTCCCGGGCCATCCACACACAGCCGAGTACCCAAGACACACATCGAATGCTGTTATTCTTAGAAAGGATCTGAGTGTACAACAACTAATGACGAGAAGCCAATAATGTCTAGACACAAGTCTGGTAACAGCAGTTCTTTGTCATGCTCAAGACAGCTGTGGAGGGGAAGCGATGTGCCAGGAGCACAAGATGTTGCTTTACACCCAATGTAATTCCTTACTGCAGGTGGGAGACGCTTCCTAAAAAATTCAGGGCACCTCCATGCTTTGCACAGAGCTTTGATCCCCAAATGGAAAGCACTCCTTCAAACAGAGCCTTGCTGCTGCTGCCTCCCTGTCCAACCTTTAACCTTCTAGGTTTTACTAACAATATGTCAAAAACAGACTAGAAATACAATTAGGATATGTCAAAAATAATGGAGAGCAGGGAGAAAATGTGCTGATTTTTAAGTATTCTGTTTTTCTGACTGAAGGCAGCTGTGGGCACGAGGGATTGGATGCTGAGCAACACAAGGACTTGAAATCTCCATTTGCTGTCACTTCTGCCCATCCTAATGTCTGCACCTCAGGACATGGACTGGTGCAGGAGGAGCAGCTGGCTCCAGAAGCATGACATGAGAAGAATTAATGGAAATATGTCCTTTGTGGTGACCTCTGTGTTGGCAAGCTCTGAAATATCAGCTAGAAAAGCACGACAGGGTGGTGGGCAAACACCGGGTCAGCCACGACTGCCAGCCTTGAGCAACTGAGGTGCAGGTGGGTATCTGGATTGGGGAATTTATTTGAAAAGTATTTGCATTCACTGAAGTGTCTCAGAGTTCATAACAGCCTCAGGGATGCTGCGGAATTGCAGCTGAGGCTCCAGAGGCTCCTGGTCTGTCCTAGACCAATTAGCTCTACCGAAATAGCTCTGAGCAACCCGGTCTAGTGGAAAGTGTCCCTGCCCATGGCAGGGGGTTGGAATTAAATGATCTTTAGGGTCCCTTCTAAGCCAAGCCATTGCAGAATTCTATGAAATAGGGCCATGGCAGGGACCGTTTGATCTTTAATGATGCTGAGGTCTCAGCTTGCACCAAATATCGCTTTTCCAAGGAGCACATGAGAGAGCAGGAGCGCCAGGTTCACCCCAGAAGGCATCTTTTCCCTTTGTCCATGAACAAATGAAGCTGATCCATGCAAAAGCATGCAGGGGTTTTCAGCTGTGGCTATCCTTGCACCACTGACAGGCAGTGAAGGTCTGAGGCAGCACTGAGTTTACATCATGACATTTAACATGTGTGGCAAAAACAGAAGTTGAGCATCAGCTGTTAAGATTAGATCCTGACGTCGAAGAGTTTGGGATTAGAAGCACAGGCAAAAGGGAAAGCAGCTCTACCTCACAGCAAGCTCCTGTTTCATTCTTGAGACACTCTAATCGCTACTATTTTTAATTGCATATTTATACCACAGGCTATTTCTTTCCCTTTAACGAGACAGGAGTGAAATCAGCTTATAATATTTCTACATTTTTTCATGAAGGTGTTGAAGTAACTGCCTGCTCATTTTTACTTTTTTAGGGCTCCAAAAAAAGGAATTGATAAATGCCAAATGAATGAAAAGTCAGAGTTTCTTCCCAGCTGGAAGATTTCAGTGTGGGTAAGGGAAGGAACCCAAGAAAAGGGGGAGAGGGGGTCCAGGTCTGATGCATGTGAGCCCATGGCCACTTCTCCAAAACAGGCTCCACCTGGCAGGAGAGTTCAGTGGGGAACTGTGGCCTTTGACAGAGCTGATGAAATAGCTTCAGAGCAACTCGGGTTTAAGAACTCCTGGTGCTCCCAGGTCACGGGGTTGGTGAGAAGGCTGGGACCAGTTTTCCTTTACTTGGAAGTTCAAGGAGGAAGGCAAGAGAGGTGGTATTGCCTCTTTGCAGGAGCCCTCCTCTGTTGCTAGTCCAGATCTTCACCTCCCAGATGTTCACCTACCAACCTTCAGGGTGGATAAGGTGAGGGGAAGAAAGCAAGGCAGAAGGAAAACCCTCCATCTCATAACTCTTAGTGAATGCAGGAGTTATGGAAAGGAATGAGGAAAAAACCCCAACCTAATATTTTAGCTTCCAAATTTTAATTATTTTCAACTAAAAATACAGAAAATTCAAGTTTTCTCCATTTGTGCAAACAGTTGTAAATTTTGTTGAATCTTTTAAAGTTGACCTGTTACAGTGGAGATGCCCAATTACATTCAGGAGGGCAAGCAGAGAGACGAGGAATAAACCTATTTGAAGGAGTGCTTTAGGGATAGAACACATTCTGGGGGTGGCCTTTTCTGGGAATTGGCTAAGGCAGGTTGATAAAATACCCAGTGTGACCTGTAGGGTGGTAAAGCAAGTGAATAAATGTGTTTGGGATTACTTGGGGGGGGAGGGTTGTGTGTTTGGGGTTTCTGCGTCTGTGTTTTTTTGGGGGTTTTGGGTTGTGTGTGCATGTGTGGTTTTGTTTGTTTGTTTGTTTGTGTGTTCGGGAGGGGGTTGTATGGTTTGGGTTGTTTTTAATGCCTTGTAGGATCAGCACTTGAGGAAATAAACCTCAGACGGGCTATTTGGTACCGTGGAGCAATGCAAAAAGTTTATCTAAGCCTGAAAATCAAGGAATAGCTCCAATGGAAGTCCTGGATGACCTGGTAGTGGGCTCACTGCTCATCCTTCCCAAACCACTTTCCTCAAAGTCAGATGCCTGCAGTCACCCTCCTTCCCAAAGCAGGAGCAGGACAGGGCCTGGGGGAATCCCTGAGTAACCCCCCTTGTAAGATCCTGCAGGCAGAGCACGAACCACTGACCACTGCTCTGACCCAATAATCCCGGCAGTTTTCCGACACTTTTAGTTGTCCACCCATCCAGGCAGTAACACCCCAAACTGGATACAAGGAAATGGAGGGACACTGCATCAGAGCCTGACTAAAGACAAGGCAAATGGCATCCACTGCTCTCCCTCATCCACAGATTCAGTCACAGAATATCCAGAGCTGGAAGGGACCCACAAGGATCATCAAAGTCCAGCTGCTGGCCCTGCACTCTCTCTAAGCAGTGGGCAGCCTGGGAGCAAAGGGAAAAGCACTTTTAGGTCGTAAATCAGACTGTCAAGAAACAGCTACAGAAGCTCCCAACCACAGGAGCCACTTGGAAGTTACAAAGAGCAAACTGAACTTCAGGGTAACAAAAGTTGAACAACAACAAAAAGTGCCCCAAGATATAACAAACCCTACAAGCAAACAGCAAAACCCAAAGAAAACCTCACCCCCAGAAAAGCCTGCCGGTAGAAATAATCCACAAGTGGTCAAAAAAACAAAACAGGGAACCACCCTCTTCCCCATACTGCCAGAAATGGAGGGGAAAGACAACAACACTAAAGTCAACAGCCATCCAAACAAACTGCCCAAACCCAGGAACAATAACCCCCTCCCTCCCCAACCTGCTGAAAAGACCCACAGCAGTAATGTTCCCTGCTAAAAAGCCATCCAGAAAAAAAAAAATTAGAAAAAAAAAAAAAAAAAGAACAAAATAAAGACAGAGGCCAAACAATAGTTTGTTGGTTTCTTGGAAATATTTATGAACAATATTCAGAGGAAATGTTCTCAAGGGGAAGTCACGTAACCAAGCACAGAACCCAGGCAGATATTGGGAAAACAGATGGATCTTGCTCTCCAGAGGGGATTTCTGATGCCTAACAAGTCCAAAGCTATCCGCTCATTCCTACCACACACATTCACCAAGGCTCTGACAAAGAACAGCCTCGTACCTTACTTATTGGCACTCCTGATGAGACACTTTAGCTGGCAAAGCTTTGATTTATCAATTGAAGAGCTGACTTATGCCAGTAGAGTCATCCAGTTTTCAGAAGGTTTTCTAATCAATTTCCTCTTTTCAGCTGAAAATTTCAAATGTTCTTTAACTAAATATCCATAGGATGGTTTGCTATTAATGGTCCTTGCAAGAGAGAATTTTGCCCCAGAGGAGACCATTTTTGCACAGAAAGTGACAGACCGCAAGACAGGTATCGATAAGTTTGAATAAAATAAGGCAATAGTGATGAATTCTAGTCCATGAAAAGATATCTTTGTCATTTAGCAGCCATTTGAAGAAAATGTAGTTAAGCACTGGATTGATGTGAAGATTTTAGTATTATGTTATTTTAATGTTTTGTTTGACCACAGGTAGGAAATAATTATTCGGAAGATATCGCATTAGAGCACCTCTTCATAAAATCCACCTTGCATGTCCCTAATCAATACTGACATTAAAAACCTCACTGGGAGCTTCTGAACAAGCAGGGACCTTAGTCCAAATGTCTACTGGGTAAATAATAAATAAACAAATTCCACCTGGAATAAAATGGCAGCCTCAAAGGTCTGCTTGAAGTCTCTGTCGACAGCCACACTCCTTCCTGTGTATTGGTAATTAGTGGTGCTGATCCCAGCCACAGAAGACAATTTATTTGGAGGTCTAATTGGCATCTTTAGCACTTATAATTGTCTCATCCCCCTGAATTTTGGCAGCTGAGGTGACAAGTGACCACCCCCTGTTTTGCATCCCCCTGGGGCTGTGCAGGTGGGACCCCCAGCGTGGTTTCATATCCTACTGGAGCAGGACAGCATTCCACTGCACAAACACGGGCTGAGCTCTTCCTGCAGTGATCGGTGCCCAGCAGGCAGAAATAAAGCTGAGGTTGCTCCTGGGTGTCTCCAATTGCTACGCCAGCAAAGCCCCAGTAACGAATGCCCAGCATCTGAGAGTGTCCTCCTGCCTCCACTCACAGCAATCACAGGAAACAGCTCTTTTTGCAACTGCATCTGAAAACCCTTTGCTGGTTTTCCTTATAATTTGGCTTCAGACAGGCCTCATTAGGACTGGGATCCTTGTTCCCTCAGCGTCCCCCTGCGAGCAGAGCTGTGTTACCGTGGGTCCTGGGACACGTTCCATTTCCCAGAGTGAGGGATCTGCTTACAGGACACCCAAGCTCACGTGACGTGGGTTTGGAGACTTGTTTACAGTGAGCAAACCCAGCAGCCTGGGCAGACCTGTTGAGACATTTATAATTGTGTCACCAGGATATGCGAGCCCTGTCCGAGAGCAGGACAGGCTGTCCTCTGCCCTTCCCAGCCTCTTACCCACGGCCTGAATTGGAGGGTGATATCACTGCTTTGACCTACTCTTCTTTAGCAAAAGAATAGCATGCTTGCATCTGTCACAAATGCACCGAGGCAAATGTGCTGATTGTCACGAGAAATACTTGATTTGGGAGTTTTGGCATCAAGAAAGTCACATGATCTCCAAGGAAATTTAAATAAATTCCAGGCAAGTCTCCATGCACCCCCATACGCAGCCAGCCAGTACTCATCAATCTTAGGAGCCATTTAAAAGTTCTGCAAGAATAAAAATCTGATTTTATGAACATTTTAAATATATTGTATGTTTGATATCCCGCATTAAGTTTCCAGGAGACATTCCCACTATGTTAATAATCTTTTATCTGTAAGTAATTCTCATTTTTCATTCACAAGTTACAGTACTATTGAGTCTCTTACAGCTCATTTTTCTTAAGTTCCCCAAGTGTTTAAGCCAGGGAAGAAGGGAAGGTCAAAAGAAACTACAACTTGCTGAAGGTCCCTAAAAAAAAGAAGAGGTAAGAAAACCCAGGTGTCTCCACATTAGCTCAGCCCTCTTTTAAACAGATTCATTTTACTGTCCATCAAAGGTCAAAGCCAAAAAGAGGTTGCAAGGAGACAATAAAAATATATGTACACAGAAAACTTTGCACACCAAACCTAGAGTTACGTAGATATTTAAAAAGCCTGAATAAAAGCACTCTCACTTGTAGACCATCAGAGCTCAGAGCTCTCGTGTTTTAGGAAACACAGATCCACTCTAGGTGCTCCCACAAGACTTGGTGTTGTACAAGTGTTGAGAGAAAAAAATCCCACCCACCTCTTGAGTAGTACCGAAATTATTCTTTTTGGCAAGTTGCATAAAAACTGGTCCTGTTGTTGCTCGAGCAGGGAGTCTCAGGCACCAGAGTCAAACCTTGCCCAGACGGGCCAACAGAAGTGAGCATGGAACCTCAGCACCTCCGAAGCCTTCCAAAGGATTGCCATCTTCTTGAAGAGTTTGTTTTCCTTAAGAAACAAGAAGTTTGACTCCTTTGCTAAGGTAAAATAAACAAATAAAAACTCCCCCAAACCGGAGAACAAAAGCCAAACCCCACTTTTGAGTCAGAAATCTCCTGTAACTCTGTGTTGGAGAGAGCCCAAGGGTCTAAACATCCCTGTTCACCCTGAAGGCCGATTCCTGGGCTGTGAAGCAGCACAGGAGCAGAGGGCATGAAGAAAAGCAGAGCACTTTTAAGACTCAACAGCCAATGACTCAGCCTGCTGTGACATGGCAGCAGCCAAATTCTCTGATATCCAGCAGTCCAACCTCCACAGCACCAAATGAGAGCTGGGAGACCTCTCATCCCAGATGGTGCACTCAGATGTGCCCTCCGCAATCTCCTGAGTTCTCAAAAAGCTCATGCAATTTTATTCTAAGCTTTTTCACACTTTAGGACAGGCTAACAGAGCATCCATTGTTTTACCTCCCTTCCATGTCCTTTCTCTGTCTCCCCTGACAGGTTGGAAACACCTCCCATGCCAGGGAGCATTTCCAGCCACGTTGAATATCCACACTCGGCAGCAGTGGAAGGTCACTGCACAAAGTCAGTACGGCTGCTTGAGTCAGAGCTTGGCTTTCCAGATGAAAGCTTCCCACAGGCTCTAATTCCACTCTCCTTGGCCCAGCTCCTTAGAACCTCACAGCCCAGCAAGGCTCAATCCTCCCCAAAAGCTTCAGGAATTTGTGATAGGAGGAACCTGCTGCCACCATGAGTTTTTACAAACTCTGGGTTGCAACACTCAGGGCAACTCTGAACGAGGTGGCACAGATGATCCTCACTCCCTGATCCTCTTCTTAAAGCTGTTTCAGCACTGAGGAACACCACAGCTGAATGCTGGGAAGCTTTCCATCTGGGAGAAGGTGAAGGCAGCTCCTGGTCTTTGATGACATGACTGTGGTACTGGGTGTTTCAGGTCTCTTGGTGCAGAGGTTTAGCTGTAACTCAGTTTATCAGAGTCAGCTGCCTCCATCCCACCAGGTTCTCCTGGCAAGGACATGCTCCAGGAAGGGACATTCAGTTTGGATGGATAAACAGTAACGGTTGCCAGCAGGAGAGATTAACTGCTGAGGTGAAAAGGTTGGCAGCAAAGCTGTGCTGAATGTTTTCAGTGCAACCTGAGCCTCAGACACTGCCCTACAAGCCCAGGTGAGCACAGTAGGAAGCACAGCCCAGGCTGGTTTGGAGATGCACCATTTCCTCACAAATAGGGACTTGGTTTCAAGAGATCAGTTTTGAAATAAAATGCTCAGCAGCAAGCGAGATTCATGTTAAAACAGGTGAAGTGGTGGATGGTTAAATGCAGCTGTAGCAGCTGATGAACTTGATCCAACATCACATCTAGACAAGTGCTACATACCTTCTTCAGAAGCCACTTCACAACCCCAAAGTTTCCACAATTGGGGACATGTAAGGGCAGCATTTCACAGAAATGGATGAATTTGGAAAGACTTCTTCTGCTTATGTTGTCTCTCGAGGGGGAAGGACACGTGCTGGGTAGCTATTGGTTTCTGTTATGAAACTTTTATTACATCTGAAGTTTTGAGTCTTCTGTGTGTGCTGGCTTTTCCCCACTGCAGCTGGTCCAACACCTCAACATCCCAGCAAAACATTGTCCCTGGGTGCTTGCTGTACTTGCCACCACTCTCCTGGCAGAGCGACGGGATCAGTCCGAGGAGTTAGATTTGGGAACTGGAGGAGGGAAGAGTGAATGGAAACAGATGCAGCGTTATTCACATGGCTAAAATGTACCCGGAAGTTTCCCATGCTTGCCTTCCTTTATATATATAAATATAAAATAAAGCTTGGCAACAGTTCAGACCTAAGGTTAAAATAATCTCTTTGTGTCATCCCAAAGCAAGAGCGGAGGACACCTCTGTGCTTTGCCAGCTTCTCCGCCCCTGCTGCCAGCCCGGACTGTGCAGGCTCCAGCTCCTCCTGGACAAGCAGGAGCCAAGAAAGTTCCTTTTTCATAGCCGTTATTTGGAGACATTCATAGAATCAGAGAATCCAGAATGGTTTGGGTTGGAAGGAACCTTAAAGCTCCTTCAGTTCACCCCAAGATGGGCAAGGACACCTTCCACTATCCCAGGTTGCTCCAAGCTCTGTCCAGACTGGCCTTGGACACTTCATGAAGTCTATAGCTTCAAGCTCTTCCCTCAGACATGCTTTGCTTGGGTGGGAAGGCTCAGTTTGGGAGATTTTTAAAACCAGCCACCAGTTCCTAAGATCAGGGGTGATAACCTGCACCACACACAAGTCCAGATGGAGAAGACCCACCTCAGATGGTAGCCATAACCTGCAGGAGTGTTCAGTTCACCCCAGAAGAGTTATGAAACATGCAGTCAGCTTCTCTAAAGTTGCTATTGCAAGAGAATCTGGCTTTTCATTTAGAAATAGATTTATTTCCCACAACTATGAGGGCCTGAGTGTTTGAGAACAAGAACTCAATGTTCACAAGCCAGTAAGTGAATAAAGACCCTGAGGTTTCTTTGTATTTAGAAGCAAAAAAAAAAAATCGTGACTGAGGCCTGAGTTGTAATTTCAAATTCCTGGAGGCAGCGAACTCAGTATTCTATAGTCTCTTGTGGATTGGGACGCTCACGAGTTTCTCTGTGCATAGCTGACAGAAGTTTCACATGAGCCTTTCAACCCCATTGCCATGCTCCATGGAAATCTGTTCCATTGAATGCAGTCCAGGAAAACTGGTCTGTGACTTCCACAGGAGATGCTCATGAATAATACATCTAGCTGTTTTCAGCAAATCCAAACCTCTGACGAAAAGCAAAGGCATATTCCCGGTTTGAGCTCCGCTGAGCACCAGATCAGACACTGGCAATGCAAATCACAACCAGGGGCAGAATGCAGATCTTCAGCCTGCCTTAACCTGGAGGACAAAGCCAAAGGCTCCACTTTAAATGTGCTGCTTCACCTTTTAGAACAGGGATTTACAGATATTGGCTTATACTATTGGATGTTCTCTTCAGCACAATCAGCGCAGAGGGGTTTTTTGTATGCACTGCTGCATAAAGATTTTTTAAGCAAGATTTTTTTAATGCAGTTTTTATGCATAAAATTATAGGATCACAGACTGGTTTGGGTTGGAAGGGACCTTAAAGATCATCTTGTTCCACTCCTTGCCATGGGCAGGGATACCTCCCACTAGCCTAGGTTGCTCCAAGCCCCATGCAGCCTGGCCTTTGAACACTTCAAGGGATGGAATGTAAATTTTTTTTTATACACATACAAAATATTTTTCATCTCCACTGCTGCCCCACGTCAAATATCTGAGGCCATTCAGTGCTTTAGCAACAGGAGTCTAGAGGAGTTTCAGACTTACATAGGCATGGGGTGGGGGTGGCTGAGTCCCCAGGATGTCTCCTACCCAAAGCCTTGACCACACACAGTGGTCAGCTGGACAGAGCAGCTCTCAGCATGTTCCCAGGAGCACCCCTGGCCCACATGGTGGAGTAGGCTGGGTTTAGGCATCTCTGTCTGGGGAGAGAAGGCCAGAATCAGGGCTGATAGGTTTGCTTTGCCCCAGATATCTTCACTCCTTGCCCAGCTGTTATTCCAGGTCCTGCTGGGGGCCATCTTCATCCCGACTGCCCAGCACTCTCTAGAGCCCTGCAAATTGATAAGGCTGCTTCATGATCTATGGTTGCTGGTTTTAATTAAAGCTGCCTCCTCTGCATCGCTCCCAGCCTTGTGCAGACAGCAGCACAAATTATTTCAGCCTCTCTGATCCACCAGATGCCAAGCTCACAGTTACGAGCTGACATTATTCAGGAAAATTCTCTCCCTGCTCCCGCTGGCTCAAGTGAAGTTGGAAGCAGAGAACTAAGGAGAAGATACACGATGACAGCAAACTAACTCTCCACTTGCAACCCTGACTAAGCAGAAAGCTGGTTAAGCACGTCACCTTCAAACCTCCCCATCTCGGGAGCTCCTGGAGGGCAGCAGTAGAGGGGATGAGGAGTCAGCCCAAGTAAGCCCCTCGCTCGCAGCCTCCTTCAAGGCAGCAGGCAGCTCCCGGTCCCTTGAACTAACAAGACAGGTCCCAGTCAGGAGAGCACAGTGCTTCCTGTTTGTGAGAATCCATTCTTGATCCCTACTGACACATTCTGGGAGTGGGGTGCGGGTTAGGGCTCCATTTACACCTGGAGTCACTTCTGGAGTTTTCGTTACCTCACTCCTCTGCAGGTGGGACTGGGGACATTAATGGGCTGTGACTGCCCTGACCACTCTTCACTGGGCCCACAACTCTCTGCCCTGCACAAAGCCAGGCCCAGAAAGCTTTCCATGGGCACCACACGTTGTCCTCACTTTCATGCTGCTTTTACAGCACATGAGGTTCAAGCAAGCCATTTTATCTTCCAAGCACCCTGGTGGAGGGGGAAAAAAACCAACCCCAGACTCCTGACCCTGCATTCCAGGTGGGGATGTACAGCACTTGGACCTTGCTTTTAGGACCGCCCTTGGAAGAGATAGTACTTAAATTCTGAAGTAGCAGACCATTGACAGATAATCTTGTTTGCAGAGTGGGAGATTGTCTTCCTCCCTGTATAATCAGAGCAGAAGACAGAGCTGCCACCAGCTCATTCCTCCCATGCTCCCTTCACCTCAGGGCTCCTGAAATTTGGATCAGAGGCACCGCGGCTACAGTCAACTGAAGACCTGCTGTTGAGGGTCTTAAAGGGATATGTCAGACTCAGGTGCTCTGCACCAAGACACCTGAGTCATGCAAACATGCAAATAAGCACGAATATTAGCTGATGAAAGGGCATTATGGTCACTGCAGGATTGCAGGCAGCTTCAGCTCTTTCATGTGTGGGATGTGCAGTGTCTTATTTCTTCCATGTCTCCAGTGTTGTCATAGAAGCAAGCAACATATTTTCTGGTACAGATCTACTCTGGTACATCCCAGCTGGTACATTTCGTGCTTTGTTTCTGTCTCCAGAGGACAAGACGACCATCTCGAACCTATGTGAACTTTGAAGATGTTGCAGCATGCTGGTTGTTTTCAAAGGACCTGTTGTATCCATCTCCAGGAAACAGATTGAAATGGCAGCGGGTGAGTGGTTGTACCAGACAGTGACACTGCTCCACGGGCTTGGACTGTCAATGCTAAAGATAAAGAATTAATTTATGTGAAAATACCAAGTATTTTTAGAAATTGTTTGTACATTCAGCCTTTAATAGAGGTGGAGGGGAAAGATTTTTCAAGACTACAACCCATGTGGAATTTGACTCAAATGAAGAGGCTGAACAAGCCCAAATTCACACCTAGAGTTTATTTCTTCATTTAAGATTTGAAAGCTACATGAAAACGAGTACAGCTCTGAAATCTTTTCCCATCATGGAAATCAAAGTGATTCAAATCCAGTTGACTCCTGGATTCTGTAGCCAGTTTGCTCACATTTGTGGGCACTCAGTGATCCCACAGAAACACAGTTCAAAGTCGGGTGCCTGACCCAGGGCCCTGAGCTCCAGTCGTGCTTCAAAGGGAAGCCTGCTAAGAAGGTGGTTCTGGAGACACAAGGCTGCTCCTCACCCCTGGGAGGGTGTCCCTTGTTACACCCAGCTGGGAGACAGGGTCTCTGTGCTTCAGCTGGGGACCACCCCCCCAGCCTTTGCTCAAAGCTGGATGTTGTGATGACTCAAATGAGCATTTCTGCCTGCGGTCTAGCAGGAGCTGCACACTGTGCTCTCTGTGTGTCCTAGCTGAGGAAACATTTTCCATAACATACGGAGCTCCAATCTATGTTTATAACAAGGCACGTCACTGAAGAGTACAGCACTTCCCCCCATGTCAAAGAGAAAACAGCTACCCAGGAGATAAAGTGCTACTCAGAGCTATCTCGGAACCAAATGGTTTTCTTCCCAGTGAGATGAAAATGCAGTATGATTAGGACTGCCAGCCTGAACACAGAGCTCCATGCAAAATTCATACAGACTGGGTTTCCTGGGTCCCTTTCTCCCTTCTCCCCCAGGCACCTTGTACGAAAGCATCAAAGCACAGTCAGCAGCACCCAGCTGGTCCAGTCCCTTCACCAGGAACATCTCTTCATCCTGCAGAGCTTGGAAAGTGATGGATGGAGACACTGGCCCTCTCTGGAGGCAGCAGGACACTCTGAAACTCTGCAAGCAGGCATTTGCTCTGAGCTCTGCCTGGCCAGATATTTGCAGTTCTCTGGTACCCTCAAAAAGACACTGATTCCCCTCTCACACCACTGCTCACACTCGTGGTGTCTCTGCAGGCAATTATCAAGCTGTGCCATCCCTCCATGGGCTCAGCCTGGGAAGAGCTTCCATCTATGCTGGCAGGGGTCCTTGGGAGTTCTGCTTTCTGCTGTCCCTCCTCCGCACCTCCCTGAGGTTATGCTGGCAGTTCTACATGGCCCTGAGAGCACCCACTCCCCCAAATCATCTTTTCCTGGCTGAAAAGAACACGGTCCTGCCCTTGGAGGGGTGCCAGTAGCCTCCCATCTCCAGCCATAGCCTGGGATCACCTCCGTCTGCAGCAGCTTAGGGGTGAATCCAAACTTGGGTAAAGTGCTCTTGCTTTTTCCAGGAGAAAGCTCTGGTGCTTCCCTCTGATGTAAAAGATGATGGCTGGGCCTCTTCTGGAGTCACAGATGATCCTAACTACAGTTGCAGCTCTTATTTTAGCAAACTTAACTTTGGTTCTCCACATAAATCCTCCTCAGGTTCCTTCATGTTCGTCTTCTGTGAGGAAATGTCGCTTGTCTCTGTCCTACCTAAAAATAGATGGAAGGGGGTAAAGATGGAGCAGGGTCTTCTCAGTGGTGCCAGGACAAGAGGCAACAGGCGCAAAGTGAAATATATGAAATTCCACCTAAACATAATAAGAGCCTGTTTGTTGTGCAAGTGGATGGACAAGGCAGCAGGTTGTCCGGAGAGGCTGTGAGCTATCCAACCCCGCTCAAATTCAAGCACTGCCTGGGCACTGACATAGTCCTGGGCAAGCCGCTCCAGCTGGTCCAGCTTTGTGGAGGGCTGGATTAGACACCTCCAGAAACAACTGGAGAGATCCCCAGCCTCAACTATTCTGGGATCTGGTAACCTCAGCTGAAAACACCATTGTAACTTTATTGACAGGAGCTGCCAACACCTTTCTGTAGCATGTGGACATGCTTCCCTAGCCTTTTGGGAAAAAGCTTGGCTCTCCAAGGAGGTACCATAACTGTGCCCCCTTCCCTGACCCTTAAGCAAAGTCCTCCCTAAACAGAAATCTAGGTCACAGTTTAATTTTCTTTTTTTTTCCCATAAAGTAACGTCCCAATCATTTTTTTATTTCCTGCATGTGGCAGAAGGCAAAAATCAGGGAGGATGGAAGCCAAACATGGGAGAGCTGGGAAGCAGTGTCAGAGCCACTGAGTTACCTCGGGGTTGCTGTCAAATCCATTATTATTCATTACAGTAATCTCCTGCAGACTAATGGACGTGTCCTATTAGTCCTGCAGTCACCATGGATAAAATAAAAAGCTTTGGACAGTTCTAGGAAGGGTCTCAGTTTCAAGCCAATTTTAGATCACAGCCTATTTTTGGTCAGGGCTGCTCACTTGGGTCCTCCTCAGAGCTGCTGTTACGGGAACAGAATTTCTTCCTTAAAGATGACCATCTCTTGCTGACTATAGCTCATGCTCTGGGTGATAAAACTGCAGGCTGTTGTATCAGAGACAGGGTGGAATCCAGACCTGAGCCCTGGTGAATACAGTGTGGCCAGAGCTTCCTAAGTGGCTGTTCAAACAAAAATACGTATTTGGGAAATTTTATTCAAGACTACACTCAATCATGTTTCAATATTGGACCCTATTTGCTGATGCTAACTTTTTTTTTCTTAGAAAATAGTCTTTTAGCAAAAAACATGTCATTGTTCTGCAAAGCTTGCTGACCTTGTGCTAATTAACCACACTTTTAGGCACACAGCATAACCTCATGCTAAGCTAAACAATGAGCAGCCTATAAATAAAAAAGAGCTACTGCTAAATTTCACATGTTTGGCTTTAAACTCAAAGACTTCCATGGGGGTAGGAGGTTGCTTCACTCTGTATTTATCTCTTTAAAATTAACAGAAAGGAAAAAATAGGCCCCTTTGCCCTTGGACTGGAACATAAGGTCAGGATGACAAGTGGCACAGGCGGGGCTGGGGGAGTCTGGCAGCTCAACCATCACCATGGATGTGCTGGCAACGCCCTGGGCTTGACACGCTGTATCCAGCAGGAAATTGTATTCCCCTTGTGTCCTGAGTCACTGCCCTGAGATTTTACATCCATGACATGTTAAAGAAAAAAAAAATTAAAAATAGTATGCTCAGTCTTTCCTGCCAGTTCCTGGCATGTGATTGCTAAAAACATCAGGAGAAAAATACTTGCCATTTTTTTCCAGAAGCCTTGTGGAATGGAGACATGAAACCTGGGAGTGGCTCAGAGGCTTTCCTAGAAAATGGCCCTTGTCACACAGACAGATATTCCATGGATCCCAGGAGCTGCTGCTGGTGAAAGGATGAGGCATCCCCTCAGCCCTGAGCTGTGTCGGGATGTCTGTTCTGGCCTCTCTCTGCAGGCAACACTGCCATGCTTGGCCACGATGAAAGCTGTCTTTGGCCTGAAGGAAACAGAGACCTTCAGGCTCTCTTGGTGTCCCTGCTCTCCTCTGCTCTTCCTGTGGCCCTGCTTGGCTCTAGCCAGGCTGAGGATGGACCATCTCCATAGGGAAGCTGGCACAGAACCTGCCAAAACACAGGGATGCTGAGCTGAGTCTACCCTGAGCTGGAGGACAGGTGGTGGCTCAGATGACATCCCAAGGCAATGCTTTATCTTGGATTTCTAAATTATGAACCTAGGCCTCCACAAATGGCTATTTTTGTCTCTCTAATGAGGTAGTGAGGCCCTGGCACAGGTTGCCCAGAGAAGCTGTGGCTGCCCCATCCCTGGAAGTGTCCAAGGCCAGGCTGGACGGGGCTTGGAGCAACCTGGGATAGTGGAAGGTGTCCCTACCTGTGTTAGGGGGGGGGGGGGCTTTAAGGTCTCTTCCAACCCAAACCATTCTATGATTTTATGATGTTTGGACACTGAAGTGTCCCAAATGCTAGAGCAACTGACAAAGAAATTATTAGAGAGTGGATTCTATTTTGATAAACCTGATTTTGGTGTTAAAATCCTTCTTCACCTGTAAACCTTGACTCAACCTCAGTTGCAAATCCAAGGTGGCAGGTCATAAGGGTCACTGGTAAAACAGGGAAAGAGAGGATGGGCATGGACTGAGGGGTCTTTGACACTAGTTACAAACACAAGTGAAGGCAAATGTAAAAGACAGTGACTTTGACAATCTTATCCCTGAGAGGAGCCAGGGAGCAGCAGGTATCCTGTACACAAGTCTTACATCCCTTGATGGAAAGTTGCATTGTGGGATTATTCCAGAAGCATCCCAGGTTAGTCTTCCTGCCTGCAGGAGCCTGTGGTCATCCTGCTCTGCCTGCAGGAGCCTGTGGCCATCCTGCTCTGCCTGCAGCCATGTGAGGGCCATGAGAGCCTGGCCATGAGCCATTGGTCAGGTCCTCTCACCTGCTGAGCTGAGCAGCAGCACAGCAAGAGGGAAGCTGAGAACACTGAGGATTATCTGATGAACAAGAAGCATCACCTGCATTCTTTGATCACCCATGGCAAAATTTTAATTGCTGAAGATATAATTGCTCGGATCTGTCCCAAGGACTGAGAAACTCAAGGACGCTGCTTTTTTTGTCCCTTGAATCTTGCTCATCAAGGAGTGCTTGCTGCACCGGGCAGATGTACAACATCACTGCAGTGCCTTAGGCACCCAGGTCCAGTGGAAAAACCCAAGAATTTCATACCTATGTCATGCCAAGCTCCATCAGCCTGTAAATAGCAGTGATGGCCCTGAAGTGCACAGAGGAATGGGAAATAAATATTCCTTCCCTGGGATACTACTGGGCTAAAACGCATTATCCAAAGGCCACGCTGGAGGGCGAGATTCCCCCATGGGGCTGCAGATGAGGATATTGAGTTTGAGGCTGCTTATTGGCATTTTGAAGGAATTTGTTCCACCACTGGAAACTTTTGTGGCCAAAGAAGTTAGAGGGGAAAAAGCCAGTTAAACTTTGGCCTTTTTCTATGGAGGGTAAACTTAGAAACATGACTTAGATGCATAATTTAGAAAACCAAGATAAAAGTCAAGCCAGCTGCTTACCCCATAGCTTTTTTTATGATTATTGCTTACCAAGCTTAGCCACAGGGACTAAGTGCATGTTTGGATTGCAGACTTTTCTGGCTGAGCCATGAAACCCACCGAGTGTAATTTTTGACCATGTAATTCATCCTCCCTGAACAGACTCAAAACCTAGTGAAGCAGGAAGGAATAGGATGTGAATTGCAAAGCATCTTTGTGCACACAGGCCTTGGTGACCAGTGACACCCGTGTCACGGTGTGATGAGATTTGCCAAGGGGTTTTCTGATGAGACAATATCAGTGGATGATAAAGATGAAAGCCTCAACACACCAAAGGAGCTGTGTTTGTGTGTGGACAGTGGAAATAAGTTTGCCACTCATTTTGTCTTGGTCTAAACTAAACCAAAATTAATGCCATGGTCTCCTCTCACCCTAGATCAGCTTCTAGTTAACAGCTCTGAATAATTCAGGAGAAAGCCTCTCTCCTGCCAATTACTGCTGCAGTTAGCACCTCCAGCCCCTTCAGTGTGCACAGGCCTGGCTCTTTGCTCCTTTGGCAGACGCTGCCTACCCTGGGCAGGGGGACACTGCTGTGTAAAGATGAGATTTCTGTCTGATGCATTGGTTAGACACTTCCATGTGATAAAGGGAAAAGGGAAAATCCAGCTATTCTTCATCATGTTAGGAATAAACTCTGTTGTTTAGCGCAATGTGTAGCTTTAATAAATTCATTGCTGCAGTTAAAAATCTCTGCTACTGAGTGAGGTTGTGGTTAACAAGACAAATTATAAAAATCTGTGCATTTCCACAGATGCAAATCAATAGTGGGACACTCTCCTGCTCCATGCTGCTCCTTGAGCACCTCTGGTGACAAAGAAGTTTTCTGCAACCAGAGCTGCAAGAGCATATTGAGATGTACTGAAATATCCTCAGTCACATTTTGTACTGGTTCCTGACAACACTCAGGTTTTTCAGCCATTTCATCCTGCTCTCACACACTGTCCCAGCTTCCAATAAGAAAATACTGAAATGCTGGCTTTATTCAGACTTCTGCAGGCATTGAGAAATTGATCTCCCCAGGATTCTGGGCACTGTAATTAATTTGTTCTCTTTCTAATGTTAAAAACTTTGTTGTGATTTCACCATCCCAGAAAGACATCATGGAAAAAATGGTGCATGTCCCTGATCTCTTAATGGATTAAAATGGACTTGGAAGTACAAGGTAAAAGCAGAAGACGATGAACAGGATCGTGCACAAGTTCTGTTGGTTTCCATTTGCACCCCTTGAGCAGAAGCCTGTGTCCCTTCCACAGCACAAGAAACTTCATGCCAAGATCTTGAAATGACTGTTTTAACATCTCTCCACGGTGATCTGCACAAATCCAGGCAGTAAGGGCTGCTGGCAGGCAGGTACAACCTGCTTCCCTCACTGGGACTCAAGCAGGGTACCCCAGCTGGGATATGGGGAAGCCAGTGAAGGAGTTCTGCCAAGCTGTTTGCCAACTGGTTGGCCCCCAGCACCTTCTTGTGCCTGGAGTTGTTGCTCCAGAGGGGCAGGACCTTGCACTTCTTGATGAAGTTTGTGTGGCTCCTGCCAACCCATTTCTCCAGGCTGTTGAGGCGCCCATGGATGGCAGCACATCCCTCCAGGTCCATGACCATTCCTCCCAGTTTTGTGTCGCCTGCAAACTTGCTGAGGGTGCTCTCTGCCCCATCATACATCACTCAGGTCCTTAAGGCAGAGGTCTGGGCAGCACATTGAAGGATTTTAGCCTTCTTGGTGGTCCAGGTTGGTTCTGATGAGCTCAGGGTGGGATTTCTGGATACAGTCAGGAGCTCAGCTTCCTTTTAAAAAGCCTGAACTCTTGCAAACATCAGTGTTAAACTGGGGCTCTTAGATTTGCAAGTACAAGCACTTCAGAAGTGCCAGCATTAAAGTTTCATATCCAACTTAAATCAGTTCTCTCAGCTGTTGTTCACTGGCTCACAGATGCTTTTCCCCGGAGCAGACAGAGCTCAGGAATGTGTGGTTAACGCATGGTTTGACATGACGCTGCCTTCCACAGCAGAAGCAGATAATGGACCCAAAAACTGCTATCACCAGCTAGTCAAGGACTTCCTCTGGACCATAGTTTCTTGGCCCCAAGTGGTGCCAGGACAACTCTTTGTGGGGCCAGGCTGTCAGATCAGTTGTGGACATTACCTGGTTTAAAAATGCATAACAAGTAAGAAGCAGCCCACTTTGTTGACTTGGCATTAAGTGCTCCTCTAAAGATTAAAGCAAGGGTTCCGCTCAAAAACTGGATGAACTTGCAAAGGAACTGAAGCTGAAATAAAGTTGTGATAAGCCATGCCTTTGTCTAACTTTGGAGTGGGTGACTTTTTTTGGAGCTAGTAATGAAAATAAGTCCAATGGCCTGTGACTCACTTTCAGTGACTCCTTCATTTAGGGACCAGTTAGCAACAGATTGATGCAAGGAGCAGCCAGCATGTGTCATTCCCAGACACTTCATGCCCATGGAGATCTCCTGCCAATACCTTCTTTGCAGAGAGATCAATGACCTGGCAGTTCACCTTTAGGCTCCATGGGAAAGTAATTGCAGGAGGAAGCGTGGGGAGGTCTGCTTTTGTCAGGGAGGCTCTGGCAGATTGTCAAGCTGGCAGCTTCCACATGCAGGTGAGGAGAAGGCGCTTAGCCTGATTTCCTGTGGAAATGAGGCTGTTACCATCAGACTGCGACCAGCTGAACCCAAGGGACTGAGCAGGCTGCAATAAAGAGCTTAAAAAAAAATAAAGTCCTCTAAACTTCGTAAAAATAGAGAAGCACATAGAGAAAAGTGATGTTATTTGGTGCTAGCACAGAGGGAAAAACAGGGACAACTTTCCTCCTAGATGTTGCCTTCAGCAGATGCTGCTGGCCATGGATGTACTCACCAACTACTCCACGGGAATGAAGCTCCAGGGAATGGCTTGTGCAATCCTCTGGCTGGGTGACACTAAAGGAAGAGAAGAGAGACATTTTCTGTGGTTGTCATGGGTGACATGAGAGAGGAACGGATGAAAGAAAAGATTCAGGAGAGGAGGAGAGCAGAACTGAAGCTGTTTTGAAGAGAGCAGAGCTCTATGATTGTGTATTGTAGGAGGTTTGCTGGACCTGGGGCTATAGCACTTCAAGGGGTGCAGCAATTTGTGACTGTCTGCAAGAAACCAGGCTACATGAATTCTTTTTTATCATTTTGGTAACTCCCACATTAACTTTTATGCCATGGATTAATGTTTTTGCAGAGAAAAGGATCAGAAAGCTGGGCGAGTTGTTCATGGGTCTTCCTGCATCAGCAGAAATACATCTCACATTCAGCCACACTTGGCAAACCAAGTTGTGTTTAGCCTGTAGCTAGAAATGTTTATAATTTGTTTTAATATTTATAATTTGTCCCTGAAAACTGCACTGAGTATGTCATCATGCTGGAAAGCGTTCAGCTGGTGTCAGCTGAAGTAAGGGAGGTGGGCAATTATCTTACAAGGAGTCTGTGCATTCAGGTATTAAAACACCCACCACTGCTGCAGTCTGGTCCATGTGAAAGGCTCAGCTGCTTCGCAGTCTATTTTTACAGCTCCTTGGGGTCAAATCATCTCTGCAAAAGAGAATTTAATGAGAAGGACTGACCCATCCTGCTCCTCCAGCTATTGGACAATGGCATTTTATCCAGCTTGTCTTCTCCTCGGAAGACAAACCATTCGTCAGGCCCAGTTTGTATAATGGGTATTTCCATGAGATTGCCACAGCACCCCTGGGGGTCTCAAAGGCCTCTCACGGAGAAGGATTTGCCTGGCCCTTGTGTTCCCTGACTAGCCAGCCCTGTCCCATAATGTCATGGCATCAGTGCAACAAAGCCATCAGCCACCCTTCTCCCCCTCAGGAGCCTGTGCCAAGAGAGGAGAGCAGAAACATTTCTCCCACCAAAACACATCCAACTCAGCAAGTTCACCAGGGAAAGGTTTGTCAGCAGCTGGGTTTGTGGCAGCTCCTCAGGATCCCCACCAGACAACTCGCTCTGAAACCCAGTCATCTAAAATCTTGGGAGGAGTGGGAATATGCAGGTACTGTGAGTCTAACTCCACCAGTGCACTAAGCCTTGGTCTGAGGGCTCTGTGGATCCTATTATGGCCTAGCATTTTGCAGCCATCACAGAAGAAGGATGGGAAGAAACAAGTTGTAATTCCAGCAAGTCCATGAACTTCTCCAGTCAACTACAGATAGGGGCGTCTTTGACGCAAAGCTCCGAGCATTTGGAGGTATCCCTCCTTCTTCTACTGGGAGAAAGAAATGCTCTTGCTAAAAATGGGGGCTGGGGTGGGGTACATAGAATCACGAAATCTTAGAATCATCGAGGTTGGAAAAGACCTCTGAGCCCATCGAATCCAACAGCCACCCCAGCACTACCATGGCCACAACTAAAACATATCCACAAGTGCCACATCCACATGGCTTTGAAATCTCTCAAGGGATGGGGACTCAATCACTGCCCTGGGCAGCCTGTACCAGTGCTTGACAACCTTTTGGATGAAGAAATTTTTCCCATATCCAACCTAAAACTTCCCTGGTGCAACATGAAGGTATTTTCTCTTGTCCTATTGCTTGTTACTTGGGAGAAGAGACCAACACCCCCAAACCGCCCCTGAACACCTTCTAGCCTCTCAGGACACTTGCATTTGAACCTCAGATTCACCTTGAGTTAAAAGGAGAATGCCCAGCACAAACCTTAAAACATCTTGGCCCGGGGTCTGTGTTCTTCTTGCCTAAAACACTAAGCTGAATTTTCCTGCAACTGTGACTGGTGCCATCAGATCGTGATGGCAGCTCTCCATTTCAAATAGTTAATTTTGCTTTATGAGATCAATCCCTTTAGTAATTTGTTTTCTGCCATTACTGCAGAGAGCAATGATCAGAATATTTAAAATATTAGACTGCAGCTTTTCTGTAACGGCCAAGAAAAAGTAAATCTGGAATACCACAAGGTAATGGCAAGGTGGTTGGATGTTAGGGTCTTTTCATGGTAGGCAGAGTTCATATTCCTGGCCATGACTTGGTTTGTATTAGGCAGAGAGACTGAAGTTCTATTATAAGATTTGAAGGACTTTTGGTTCTGAAAGATGAAAAGTTTCTTCTGATTCCATCTACCCTGAGAAAATATATTCTCCCCAGCATTTTGTGTTCCCTGCCCAAGGAGACAAATCTGAAGTTACCCAGACCATGGCCTTTGTAACTGCTTGTGGCAGCAGATTGCAGCCCCAAAGCAACACTCATCCAGGGACATGCACCTGAATGTTTTAATTTTCTTTGGTACTATGTTTGCGTTGCAAAATCATCCAGTCTCGTCTATTTATGGTTTATGGCTTAATATGGCCCAGGTTTATATCATCTGAGTAATTACCAGGATTTGCTCTGTGAAGCAGAGGAGTTCTGGGCAGACATTTTAATTTCCATCATCTGTCGTACCCTGTGAAGACAATTAAACACTCTTCATTTTCCATTTTAAATGGTATACAAAAGCTGGACATTAAACCCAGAGAGCTTTCTAAAAAGGAACATGTGGGTAGCTTCAAACTGTCCTTTGGCACCCAGCCACCAGTGAGGGTCAGCCTGAGTTCACCATTTCCCACTGTGTAAGGCTGTTTGTTTAACATTTCTTTTGTCTGAAGTGGCCTTGCCAAATGAGATCTCCACATAATTTTCATTTGGCCCTTCACTCCCATATGAACTGTCACTCCCATGGAAGCAGTTTGACTTTGAGCTTAACAGATATGTGGGCATAAGTAGACAAAGCTTTAAGAAATTCACATAGTTTTTCAGCTTAATCATAAAGGTATCCCTAAAAAAATGGAGTGGGCAGCCTCAGAACCCCATGGCATAAAAATCCAAAGACACTTCCAAGGACCAAGGTTCAATAACTTGGTTCACTGTGTTGCTGTAGACAGGCTGGCCCCTGAATTTCAATCTCTGTATTTGACTAGATTAAAAAAATAAGCCTCACATTGTTTTGAGTGAGGGACACATCCTTCTTCACATCCTGTCTTACATGGCATTGCTGAGCGGGGCTGAAAGCTTCCCCTCCTCCAGCGTGAGGCCACCACACGTTGTAGGTGCACGTCATCCCTGGTGCCCCCAGGGTCCCTCTGACACGGTGCATCCATGTGTTTGCTCTCAGTGATGCAAGGACATCCCCTGAAACAAATTAATGTCATCTCCTGGCAGGTCTGTGTTCCAGGATTTAGCTGGGGACTGGAACTGCAGTCACTGTTGCCATTCTAGTTAATCCTCCTCGGCTGCAGTTGCATTCCAAGATTTCCAGCTGGGCACGTATCTACTTGTGTACCTGCTCACCCAGCTGATACTGAGCCAGAATGGTGGCATTTTCTCTTATTTTAAATCTAAATTAAGCACAATGTGGAAAGGGATGTTGCTGAGCACTTTTAACTTATAATTACAGGTGATATCACTGAACACTGTACGGATCCACCTCTACTGGTATTTGATATGCAAATGAAAGAGACCATGTTACTGTTAGCACAGAACCACATGGGCTGGGAAGTGCCTCCAGAGGACCTCTACTCACTCCCACCTCCTCATCAGTGCAGGTATAGTGAGTTGCTTAGAACCATGTCCAGTTAAATTTTGGATATCTCCACAGACGGAGCTTTTACAGCCTCTCTGGGCAACTGATGTCAGCGTTTCTCTGTCCTCATGGCAGAAAATTCTTTTCTTCTACAGAGCTGGAATTTTAATCTGATATGTACAACAAAAGGAAAAAGCATCAGCTCTAGCTGCATATAGAAGCTACACTCATTTCTTATGTGGTTTGTAAACCCCTCAAAATTTCTGCTTCCTCCTTAGCATTTTCCCATTGCCAACAAAATTACATATCTCTAATCATCTCCATTGTCCATATGCCACATTTGTGTCCTGGAAACTGCCAAGGTTGTGCCTCATTTCAATTTCTTGATGGCCTTACTCAAAGGCCAGTTGCCATCGTATAGAAGTCCAGTATATTTAAAATAATCAACTACAGAAAATGACACAGTTCCGGCTGCCTTCCAGAAGGCTCCTTTGGCAGGAGTTAAACACTGCAGCAAGAGCACACACAGGGCTGTCTTCTTATGGGTCAATGCATAGAACACAAATTGATGCATGGGATGTAAAGACCCCCAGTAGGATCCCCTGCCAGCCCTACACTACACCCTGAAAGCTCTGCCCTCCCAGGGCCGTGTCCTGCTGCTGGCCCTGGCATTTCACTGCCATTCCCATTTCCTCATGTCCCTGGAAAGGAGGGGGACATGACTTCAGTGGGTGCCCTGGGAGCTGGGGGTGACAGAGCACACTCCGCACGTCGCAGCACATCCCATCACCTGTGTGTCTGTCACCTGGAGACACGGAACTCCTCCTTAGAGGGACCCTGCTGGTCCAGCACACATCCCATCACCTGTGTGTCTGTCACCTGGAGACATGGAGCTCCTCCTTAGAGGAACTGTGCAGGTCCAACACCCCAGCACTGCACTGCAGGATGAAAGGGAGCTCTGGATCGGAGTGATGCTTCCACTTTGTGTCTCCCTTTGCTCCCAAGGCTTTGATTTTTCCTGACTGTGATCACCAGAGTGGCCCTTGCTGTCTCACATGGCACTGCAGGAACACCTTCCTGATGCTCCATCTAATCTGCATCCTTCCAGCACAGCACATGTCCAGTGTCAGCAGAGATGGGTGTCCCCCAAAGGAAAGCCATCTGAACTGATAGGAGATGAGTAACTCGATGTGATCACAAGAATTAACAACACTAAACATGTCTCTGAGAGGCTCTGGGCAAGGCCCTGATTGCCACAGACATTCCACGAGCTGCTCTTTGCCACAATATTGTTGTCTTTGATATCCTTAGAGAACAGAAAATAATGCGTATTACTTATATCTTTAGTTTACAACAAGGATACTTTAGCTCTTCCCTGTTCTCATATCCCTCTCTGGTTGATACATATCTAGCTATACAGAATAAATCAGAAAATTACTGTCTTTGGCACCTACAACTGGAAAGGTTCTTCCTCTAACAAAATAAGACAATTCTGAAATGTTGCTCCATGATGTTAAAGAGCTGCTGTTTCTACATTTCTGCAATGGGACATACTGGAAAATTTGTAAATTAACAGATATTTCAAATTTGAGAGTTTAATCAGGAATACGTATAATTTCAACGAGATTTTAAGAAGACTTTTTTTTTACTTACTCATGACGTGTGGAAGAGCTTTGAACAATCCCTTCCCCGCTCCAAATTCCAATGGCACCTTCCAAAAATGACATGGAGGATTCAGATTTCAAAAATCTGAAAATATCTGAAATTGTCATTGAAAATGAAAGATTTTATTCTTCACTTTTTCAATGGGAAAAATAAAATATGATGCTAAAGCAAATCTTTAACGCAGCACATTTTTCATTTAACAAGAAAAAACAGGCAATAATTTCCATCCCAGTGGAAGAAATGCAGCTCTTTGCATGGTGTTCTGAAGCAAGGTGTTCTCCGTGTTAACATGCATCACAAGCTGTAGCTATTTTAATGCTTTTTAGTTTCAGCATTCCTACATGTCATTGAAAGCATCGGGCTTTCCATGAAACAAATCTGTACTTTAATGAGGTAGCTGTCTATAATACATATTCCTTCCCATGCTATCAGATAGGAAGTTTGGAAATGGAACAATAAAATACACATAAACCGGACCAAAAATGAACATCCTGTGTTCATGGTACAAGGTCCTGCCTATGTCCAATGTGACAAACTGTTCCTTCTCTTTCCACAGTTGTTTTATTATTCTTTGGATTTTTTTCAGGGCTGAGCACAAAATCTGGTCACTTCCCTGGTTCTCTACGTATGTGACCTTGCTTTTTAAGAAGAGATGTTAATTAATATGATTAAACTGGCACACCCTTAAGTAACATTAAGCTACTTTAAATATATTCCCCCTAATATACCAGCTGTTTTCTGTGAAGAAAAGATTCCCTTCAAGAGTTTTCTTTCTAGAGAAGAAATCTCCCCTCATTTGCCCCAAAGGAGTTTACTCCTTTACCTTTATAGTTAGACTATGTGTATTTTGAATTTGTCTAGTGTTCTCCTGCTGTGACCTTCACCCCACTTCCTTCTCAGATCAGAGCTGATGGCTGGGTCTGCTTTCACTCAGCTTCCCACAAGATCATAACTCTGGTGTGGTTTTGCTCTCATAAAGCAAAAATCCCACCTGGAGTTTCAGGGAGGTGCCATTGCCATTGCAGACTACCAGTTGCATTCTCCCTTCAACCCTTAGATGATCTTTCTATGCAAAAGCTGAGCTTCAGAACATGAAATTACTAACAAATGGGCATTTTGCACACCCAAATGAGCATTTTTCTCCTCTTCCTGATAAGGAATTGCTGCAGCATTGGATGAAAAAGCAGTAGCTGGTGGGTCCCTTGGGAGCCCACCTCGCCACATGTGTGTGGTTCTGTAGAGGTTTCCCCCGACTGTCACCAGAGAAACTCCTGGTTCTGTGTGGAAATGCAGTGGGACAACCAGTGAGGGCTGAGGACTGAATCCACAGGGTTTTTTATTTTGAAAACTAATAATTTCCCCGTTATTAAGCTAATTCTCATCTCCCTTACTTCATTCCTGGCCATGCAGCACCTGAAACATCTTCCTCAGTTTTCACTGACTTCCCCTTCCTTCCATGGCTCGCTCCTGTGGGACTGTGCCTGTCTGGAGAGCAGAGCCCATGCCCTATCCTCACAGGGAGGCTGCTGCTATCAGCTTTTCTCCTGATGCAAAGTGACTGTGTCCTTCTGGGGGGTCATTCACACTTATGCTTCCATGCATCCAGCTCCAGGGCCTTAGGAGATGCTAAAAAAACCTCTTCCGCAGACAGCACAGCTTGGCTGGGCTGGGCCAAACATGAATTGGGCTCCACTGACTGCAAGCAGAGCCAAGGCAAAGCTTTCTAGTGTGGCTGTTTAAATTATGCAGTGAGATCACTGCCTGCACCATTTCTCTGATGGGTGTCCATCACCTGCCCAGCACTCATCCCAAGCTGGCGGTTCAGCTTTGGTCACCTCAAAGAGGTGGGAATTACACCTCAGCTCACTGCAGGAAAGGACAGGATTCTGTCATGATCCGGTCAAAAATTTATTTTAACTGCCTGTAAACCTAGGGCAGGGTGCTGCTAGCAACGACTCAGGATAAAAGCGGCATTGTGGCCCTAAGGACTAAAGGAACTAAATTGTACTGAAATACTTAATTTTGGTGACAGACTTGACATCAACCCAACAGGTGGTTTAGTAATAGAATCATTGAATATCCCCACTTGGAAGGGACCCACAGGGGATCAGAGACTCCAACCCCTGGCCCTGCACAGACACCCCAACAATCCCACCCTGTGCATCCCTGAGAGCAGTGTCCAAACACTCCTGGAGCTCTGGCAGCCTCGGGGCCGTGCCCATTCCCTGGGAGCCTGTTCAGTGCCTGACCAGTGAAGGACTGCAAATATACCAGGACATTGACAATGTCATTCAAGACTTCAAACACTGCAGCAATAAAGCCAGTTCAATGTGTCATTTTATGAAGAGATTCTCTCTTCAGGTCTCAAAATGTGCATGTCTCTGCCAGTTCTCTTCTTTGCAAAAGAAATTTTTATCTTCACATCAATTTCTTCCACCATCAGGTTTCAGAGAGGGATAATCAGTTATCCAAACACTGAAGCTGGTCTGGGCTCTTGCCAGCTTCGAAGGCATCGTGTTCACTATTCACTGGACTGCTTTGAAGGATGCCTTTCTTCTAAAATACTACATCCTTTAGAGGTACATTTTATTTATATTTTATTGGGTCTTTATTCTAGAAGTTTCTTTAACCCCCCAGTTGCATCCAGAGGAAATATTGTGGCAGGGATGAGGTAAATTAAAACCAACTGTCAGAAGGGAAAGGTTATTTTTGCTAGTGAAAACAGCTAATGCCTCTGCCAGGAAGCTGTGGATTCCAGGTGATGCCTTGAGGTTTAGCTTTTATACTCTGTATTGCCTACTGTAAAACTCTGAAGTGTCTTACAGCCTGCTGCTGCTGCTCTCTCATGCTCAGACAGACATAACAGAGACTCTAGGTTGGCTGTCCAAGGACACCTAGGCCATGCTGGGCCCAGAAATGTGTAAACCAGCATCTTGGGAAAGTGGGACTGAGCTTAGAGAACTTACATAAGTAGCTAAAGTTTTAATTGGTGAATTTATGCTGATATGCAAATGGACCAAACCTATAAAAGTGTGAAGAACTCGTGACCTGTCGTCCATCTTGGGGTCCATTTTGGCAGTAGCCGCTGGTCTCCCAGGGTGTACCTTTGAAAGCCTTTCAAATAAATATCACCTTTATTCCCTTATTTCTGTCTAGTCTCTGTTTCCAAGAAGCCACTTCAGGCATCACAGGAAGGACAGTTGCTTCACATCAAGCAGGAATACTATGTTTCCTTAGAAAGCAGGTTTTAATTCCTGGGCAGTGGGCAAGAGAGATGCCAGGGGACAATAACGGGTAGCATTCGGGGCACTTCTGGTCTGGCCCAGAAGAGTTGTAGCATCCTGGGGCCATGGGAGGCAAGAGTTCCTCGTTTTCCCTTTTAGCTGAAGATAAAGAAACAACAGCACTCTGCAGTCCCAAGGTGTGCACAAACAGGTTGTTCTCCACCTCACAACACGGACACAACCAAGAGTACATCTATTGCAAGGCTGGCAAGGGACCTCTTCTAGCCAATCTACCAACCTTTCCTGCAAACCTTGCCCTGCAAATGAGCTGTAGCTGCTTTCCAGACTCAGCTGCCTGAGGTGCCCTGTCCCAAGGATTTACATTTGCCTTGCGTTCTGCCCTCTGCAGCTCAGAAGAGCTGCTGTGAAAGTATCTCTGCTCACAATCTGTAGCCCACGTGGAAACAGGAGCTGTCAGGACTGTCTGCAGGGAAAACATGCCTGCTCACATTTCGCCGGGCTTTACTCATTCCTGTTGAGTCACTGCTCCTTTGGGCACTGCTGTGCACCAACGTGTTTGCTCTGTCAGCAGCTGAAAGGAAGGCATGGGTAGTTTCCTCTGGTGCTGGGTGACCCAAGGCTGGAGTTTTACTCACACAGTGCAATATTTCTTCATTAAGAGCACTCTGAAATCCTGACGCCAGCGAGTTAACAGTTGGTGAACTAAGTCACTGCTGACAGGGAATTTTCATCCTTTCCTTAAGACACGTTTTTTTTTAATTTTAGACATAGTTTTTTCACTACGTTGTTCACTATGATGTCTTTCATGACATCAGTGTGGATATTATCTGCAGAACTGAGTAGGAACATCAGATGATGCAGAGGTCAAAGTGTGTTTTGGTGGTTGAACACAAAGTTTGGAGTCAAAAGCTGAAATCATCTTCTCGGGAATTGTTTGCCTGGGAAATATTTGACAAGTGAAAAACTACCATAGATGACTGATAGACTTGGTCCAGTGTAGATTAACTCTATGAAATTCATATGAATAATTTGTGTCTGTAATTTTAGATTTCACCTAAATCTCTGTCACTATGCAAAAACCCTGAATGATAAAAACGCTCAGGAGCATGACAGAGGACTATTCTGCCATCACTTTTAAAGATAAAAAATATTAAAATATGTGAAGCAACATGAGCTTAAGCCCAGTAACATACAACAAAAAATGGCAATGGTTACTAGCCAGGAACAGAGAATTTTCAGTAGCAAAATAACAACTTCTTTCTTGTGACCCTGTCTAGCAACCTCTGCTGTGAACAGAACTATTGATCCAGGGAGGGTGTTTTGCTCAGAGGCTGGAATTCAGCCTCCTTGTGTGCAGCCCCAGCAGGGCTCCAGCCAAGTGGAGATGACCTTGCAGTTCACAGTCTCTGTGTTTTCTAACAGATAAGCCCAGGCCCAGCCCAGGCACTGATTTCCCTTTCAGCTGCTCATGTACAGGGGCTTTCTTCTGCATCATTTCAAAAATGCAGTTCCTCTCTCTCACACTGATCTGGATTTCAGGCCAGCTCTCACTTGCGTTTCAACCTTCTTATCATCTGCAGCTGAGTCATCTCCCATGTTTCCTGTAGTCTGGATTAATTCCTCCTTCGGCAGATGGGATTTCCACTCCCACTCTTCCTCCACAGACTCCTCAAGCAAGTAATCTTGCTTTTATGCCTCAGCTTTTCCATCTCTAACATGGGAATCAGGACACTTTCCTTGGACCAATTTTGAGAACAAATCCACTTCTGTCTACAGAATACTGTGATGACTGCCACTGAAAACTGCGTAATCAGTGTAATCCACAGTGTGCTTTCACAAGGGTATCCATGAATAAAGAAATACATTGTATCCTTCTTCCCAGCTAGCTATACCCTAGGAATGGAGAATTACAGTCACATCAAAATTGTAGCACAGATGCTGAAGGACAAGTATCGACTGTACCACAGACAGGGGCGATGTGGCAAGAAAAGGGCAAAAATTGAGGTCTCCACGTGGAGCTGAGGATTTGTGGGGCTCAACCTGAGCCCATACAGAAGGAGGAGGAAGAGAAGATGCTAACTGGACCAAGCACAGACATCTGGTTTCTGGGAGAGAAGCAACAGTGATGGAGAATAAAGCTTGGAGGCAGTTTTAGCGCCTCATTCAGTAACCAACCTGAGATTTTAGTAGACAGCCCTGTGAGTGCCCTTCCTCCACAGCCCTGGTCACACTATGGTGGCAGAAAACAACTTCCTGGGGAAATCCACAGAGTTGTAGAGTGCTGAAGTTAATGAAAATGTCATCCAGCCCTCCACCTGGCACTTGGACTGTGCCAATATTGACCAAATCACTGATGGTGTTAAATAGACTCCCTTTCATTTGAAATGCAAATATTAGTGCTACCTTTAATAAGACTTGGAGAATGCACACACCAAGCCCTGCTCATTACCCTTAGGCACGGCCTGGAGGGTACAGAGCAAGGGAGAGGATGTGCTCTGTCCCAGCTAACTTGGACCCAACTGGAAGCTGAAAGCAGAAAGAGCTCCCAGCTTATGCTGGACACAAGCTCGTGCATTGGAAATGATACCAGAATGCTGTGTATTCCTGTTTCATCTGTGTTTTCAGAGCTCAGAGTGAGGTCTGAACAGCTCTCCCTGCAGTGATGGGTGTGTGAGGACATTGCAGGATGCATGTGCCTGAGGAACCTCCCCTTCCCTCCCTGTGGTGAATGGGACCAAAAGACACCTGAACTCCAGGGCTTCCAGGGATGCTTTAATTTATTTTCACCAAACCAAAGAGGACACAGCCCTGCACACTCTTTGTATACATTCTTTGCTGTGAGTATGGACTTCTTTGGAGAGTAAATAAAATATTTACAGTCTATAAATCTAGGAAAATTGTTTCTCCTTCAGCAGCAGATGGACTTCCCTGGCCTGCTGCAGGGCAAACTGAGTACCAGTCTCCAACTCATCTCCTAGCCTACAAGATTTATGTATTTTTAGAGCATCTTGGAAAAGATTTTGTGATTTACATATGATTTTTTTTTGCCAGAGAGGATACTGAGGGCTTCTCCTACAATACAAATTATATTCTGTAACTACTGTTATGAGAGTCTTTTGTAACACAGCTTTGTAGGACGTGTTATGCATGAAATCATGAAATTGGCTTTCACATATTTTATTGCCCAGTGATCAAATTAAGAGTTGTTAAAGTTATTAATTGTGTGAGTGTAAATTGTTGAATGTTTCCCCAAGTTAGAAAGTTTATTCCCTGTTAATTCCCGAATGTAGCAGTTATGTTTACTAGTTGAAGTGACATTTCAAAGCTGTAAAAAAAAATCCTTATAACCCATGTCCAAGTTAAATCTTCCCCAGCAAAAGCAGACCTTCATAAGTGGTCCAAAGGCTAATTTTAGCACCTGGCTGTTACCCTGTCACTCGGCTCCATGGCAATGTGGAATTCGAATGAGGACTTTTCCCGCCTTTGAAGCCGATGACATCATCCAAACACTGTTCCCCTAGAGACAGCGAGCCATTGGCTGGAGGACATGACCTCCTTTCCCAATCCACCAATCACCTCGCGTCTTGGAGGCTGGTCAGTGGGCGGTCGGGGAGGAGCCAAAGGGGTATAAAACCTCTTGCACAAGCTGAGGGAGCTGCTTCTTTACCACGGACTGGGCCTGGCAGAGGCCAGGTGCTGCGGTCCTCAGGCCTGCGTCTCTTTTAAGAGACTTTGTTAAGATACTTAGCTTGGGACTAGCCTAAGCTAACCTAGCACCGTGAGATCTCTGCTCTGGGCCCATAGCCTATTTGGCTACAAGGGTCTCTGATCACTGTGAGCCTGGTTAAATTAATTTATTGAAGGAGTTTGGCTGGTTTGTATTCTACATTATTTTTATTTAATAAATTGCGTTTCTTTTAATTTAAACCAAGAGTTGCCTCATTCCTGACAGACACAGACTTTCTTTTGTTGGCTTCATTCACATCTGCTGTGTTTTATGGGCTCTGCACCACTCCCATTTCTGAATAATTTGCATTATTCCTCATACCCTTTTGGCTGAGAGGAGCACTGGGTTTTACACAGCACTTTACTAGCAGGACATGCACGTTGAAACAAATCGTAATGCTTGGGATTTGTATCTTCAAAGCGCTCTTCAAATACGGCCGAATACAGCTTTGCACCGTTGGGGTGAGGAACCAAGAGTTTATTCCTATTTCACTGGAACGTGAGTGGCTGAAGCGACGCTGTGTCCCCATGAACCGAGAACATGCCCAGGTGGGGCATCAGTGCTGGCCCCAACCATGCCGAGGGGAAGAGCAGGCTCCTTTCATTTCAGAAATGATAAGTCACATTCAAAGAAGCCCTAATGCTATTTAAACCCATAGAAACACAACCTTTGGTGTGTTTCCACGCAGTCTCAGAAGTTATTGGGCTGATTTTCTCCCTGTCCAACACGATGGAGCTGGGCAAGGCTGAGCCTCCTCCAGTGCTTCTTTGGTTGTACACACAAACACATAACAGGATTATGTGTGGTGTGCAGGCTCCTGTCTGGTCACAGTATAGAAAACATAGATAACGCTTAGATAACACTTAATCCAGTTAAATGGAGTAAGATTAATGGGGGCAGCTATTTTCCAAAAGGAAGTATAGAAGTGCAGGTGGTTGCAGAGATGAGTCAAGTAGTCTCATTCCCCAGCTACTGGGATGTAGCTGGGGCATTTAGGAGCCTGATTTGGTCCTCATTGAAAGGAAAGCAGAAAAACAGTCATCCTCTGCTTTTTCATAACTAGGATGTGCTCAATCTCTTAGTTACTCTGTTTTTACCTTCATTTAACTGCTCCACCACAAGCTAAAGTCACAAGCGTGGCAACTGCTGAAGAGTACAAATAGGAGGCTTTTTCCTCCACCTTCTGCCCATGAAATGAACTAATGAAATATGAGGTCCTGCTCATCCAGACACCTCAAAGCCTGACACGGAGTAGGCCAGCCTAAGGAAGATGTTTGAGGACAGATTGACACCCGCTGAGACACCAAGTGCCAAGGCCACTGCTGATAGATGCCTTCAGAGCCCCTGTTTTCAGCCAGTCCTTACATTTCAGATTTAAGCAGGCTTTTCACACTGCTCAAACATATCTGGGGAAAGGAGATGCAGAGATGCACAAGGAACCCTCATGAGAAAGGTTTTGAACAAAGCTGATGGGAGAGTGTTCTTCCATTTGTGAAAGGCTTTGCTGGATGGACACTGGGTACTGAGAGCTGCCTTCCACTTTTTGGTTGAGAGCAGAAGTCACAAATAGCACGAGCTGTAGGTTCAGGTTTGCCCCACACCTTTGTAATGCCAACAGCAGGTCACAGAGGCAAGCACAGCCCCGAGGCCACAAAGGGAGGAAATAACACTTTTCATTTCCTTACCATAGTTGTGCGAAGGTGGGAAATCTCCCTTTACCATTGCACAGATGATGAAAATCAAGGGTTTTTAGAAGCCAGATTAAGTGTTCCACCTCTGAACATCAACAGAGGCTTGTTTAAGGATCTTTAAAGGGTTTTCTTTCAACCTGGTTCAATCCAACTGTTCTTTAGCATTGCACCTGGGCCTCTGAGTTACAGCAAGCTCCAGAGACTGGTAGTTCTTTCCTTCTCCGAAAAGCACACACACACACACACACAGACTCAAAACAACAAACCAGTAACAGATGTTTGCATGGTCTCAGGTGTAGCATACCATAAAAAAATGACACTGCCACAGTCCTTGGAGGTAGGTTAATATTTAGTTTGGCTAACAGTTTCTTCAGACTCCCAGGGTGAGAGTAGCCTTAGGGGAGACGCCTCCATATTTTTTGAAGCCCGGAGCCCCCCGTCCCACCAGCAGCAGCCTGCAGATGCAGTTGGAGCTGATGCGGAAAGGCTGCAGCTTTCCCTCCTTCTCCTGTAGCACTGTCAGTAAGACTTTCAACTCCTATCCCCATTCAGAAAAAAGCTGCATTGTCTCTATATTTAGCTGGATCACCTGGGTGGGTACTAATACATAGTCATGTGCCCAACTCCTGCCTCTGCTGTGGCTCAGCAATTTAGGGAAGCTGTTAGTGACCCTCAGCTGGTTTTGTAAAACTACAATTAGCATGGACTGTCACAGGCTCAGACTGTGGAGGAAATGTCTCTCTCTTTTTTTCCTAAGGTCAGATTCCCTTCCGGGCCCCATGGTCACTGGTGACAGACATTCTTCTGGGTACCCATCATCTTTTTGCCATGAAAAGCACCATTTGACCCACAGGCAGATTTGCATCTCTCCTTGCAGAGGTTTGTTTTCTGATGAGGGTGACAGGAGACAGGCACCCTACTCAATCCATTTGGGACCCTGCACAGGGATAAGGAACCCCAGCAGATTTTCTATGCGGTTCTTCAGAGATGGGTTGTACCAAAGCAGACTCGGGGAGAGCTGAGCAAGATGTTCAACCTTCTCCACATCATCCTGTGGACCTGTTCTGGCTTTCCCCTCACCTCTCCTTGACGTTCAGCAACAGAAGAAGCTGGTGAGAAGATCCCACTTCACAGAGGCCTTTGGACTTAAAAAAAAGAAATATAGTTGAATTTTGTGATAATGAATAATACAGAACTGCATTTTGCTACTGCCCCTCACTGGTCTGAGAGTGGCCAAAATGTTTTCATACCATTTTTGACCAAACAGCCTCTCCACAGCCTCTCACTAGGATGTATAAATTTTTGAACTGGACATCGAATCTGAATTTCTAGGTCCATAATAGTCTCCATTGTCTAGACATTATGATGGAAAGCACATTTTTTCATTCTGCTTAAACATGCATAAATAACACCCAAATGATGTGTCATATATTAACACATTTCAATGGAAACACTAATTCTGACTTCTCCCCAAACCAACTAAACTTACCTGGAGTGAACTCCTAAGTGAGTCGCAACTTGTAATCACCTAGAGTGTCTATTATGGCTTTGTGGAAGACTTGCCTTTTAATGCCTTCTATTGCCATCCCAGTTCCTCTCTCTGTGTCTAGCCTACAGAGATGATTAAGATGAAACTGCTGGCAATACCCTCCCTGCCTTTTTGTAAGCAACATCCTTCTTTCTACTAACATTTTGCTTCTTCCTTCCAGAGAGAACCTTTTGAGCAGCTTAGGGAGCAAGGGAAATTGTTTTGATAATGACCTGAGAACCGTTTTTTCAGTAGTTACTGCTGAAGTGGGAGCATTTCCACAGATCTACAAGTTGAAAAAGACAAGGAGGAAGAAGGACAGATAGACACTAAAAGCACAGGAGAGAAAGAAAGGCAAGACTTTTGACATGTTTATTCAGAGGAAGCTCCCAAAAATTATGAGGAAATTATTGTCCTCCTCAACACCATCAAATTTCCCCCAAAGGTGGATTCACCTTACATGGCTTAGACATCAGGATGTAGGTGCCTGTGCTCATTCCAGTTATCCCAGCAAAACACAAGCCTCTGGAAGGTCATTCACTGCATTTCAACACAAACCAGCCTTTGAAGGTCCTTATTTCCCTTCACTGACTCTAAAGGGATCCATGGAGGACTTGCTGTAGCACAGATATTTGACTCTGAGATGTCAGGAGAAGGCAGGTAAATTCTAACCCACAGCTCTGCATCATCAGCTATATATAGAAGCTACAATGAAAATGCATTTGTGATTAATCACATATCCTTACAAGTTGTGAAATTCCATGTGATAGTTCCCTTATGAACCATAACACATACTTCCTGTCAGCTTAATGTTTTCTGTAAAGGTGCGCAGCAACAATTGCTCCAGAAGAGCTCAGTGTTTTGGACCAAGTTACAGTTTCTAGGGGAATCATAACTTTGCCTTGATTTGAATGCAATTAAGTTCTCTGCCGTAATAGCAGCACAATGACAAGAATACTTTATCTCCTCAGCTTGGAAATTAAAAGGGAATAACACACATTGGTGCAGAAGGAAAGAGACCTTCAATTCCATACAGACAGCAGTATTCTCAAGTCAGTGTGTTCTCCTTTCTGGTATGAAAAGGGATGCAGGAAAACCAAATTACGTATTTCTTTTTAATGCCCACTTCCAGTGCATGAAAAGCAGGAAGTTGTGCCAGCAGTTAGAACATGGACTCCTAGCCATGGCTTCAAGCTTTTCTTCTCAGCCCACTCTGGGCTTTAGGCTACATATTGAATCCCTGTTTGCCTGCCTGAGATGCTGAGATCTGAGACTTGATCTGATAAAAGCTGTGTGCAGGTTTAAGTTTGCACATGGCACACAGTCCCTTGCTGTGATGCTGATAAATGCCCTGGGTAGAGCACAGATGATGACTTCACCCATGCCAGTTCTACTGCTCGAAGCCATCCTTCAACTAGTTATGAACTTAGAATGTTATTTGTTGGTTTTTTGTTTGGGTTTTCTTTTCTTCCGCATAAAATACATGAAAAAATCCCCGAATTCTTCATTACTGTTTTAGTCACCAGTTTTCACTTTATGTTCTTGCAAGCAGTGTTTTTATGGGCCCCTGAAAGACTGATTTACATAACATTTAACAGTGTTTCTCTCCTAACATAGGAGATACAGTTGAGATCTTATCACAGCAAGTAAACTCCTGTCATTGTATTCTGGCACCCTGCCAAGGAACCATTACACGGCCACTTTTATCTCCTATCACACCAACCCAACCTTTCCCCAAATAACCAGACAGCAAAGTGCAACATCCCTGTGTGAAGGATGGCTTCCCAGTAACCTTTCCCGTTGGAGCCAAGGTTCCACTGAGGCATTTGCCACAAGAGCACATCCCACATGGATGTGGTCTGTGGTCACCAGCAGCCTGCAGGGGTTGGTAGTGCAGAGCCCAAAGTAGTGCTGCATAGAGGGTCTCTGGGTGGGACAGCTTCTCTTTTTGCCATTTAGAACTCTGATTTAAAACTAGGCTTTCACTTAAAACTGTGTGTATCCTGAGGTAGGTGAGGAGTGGGAGTGGTTCTGTGCTTTGCAAACACTTGTGCCAGAGAAGAGTGAGCAGTGTCCCTCCCAAAAGGAGATGCCCACCTTTCCCCAGGAGGATGTAGAACTGCTCACACAAGTGTCCTCTGTATAATTTAATGTCAGAATGAGCTGTGTTAAAGCCTAAGAGGCTTAAAGGGAAAGTCGTGCAAGCCTATCTGGTACTGAGAAACAAATGTGCAGCCTAGAAGAAAATGTTCTGGGCTTTTTTGGTGCTAACTCAGTAACAAGCATAACTCAGCCTGTGCTTTGGATCCAATTCTGCACCTTGAAAGCCAGAGGGGCCTTCTGCTGTGACCTGAACAGGACCACAGTACCCAATCCTCACTTGCCACTCCTTCCCTGGGTTCTCAGACCGTATCTTGCCTGTTTAGAGAAGTGGCATAATAAAGGGGGGGAGAGATTCTGGCAAACTGGACCTTCAGGCACACAAGTAAAAGTCGATCTTGGGAGTTGTATTTGATGATCCTTCCAACTCAGGGTATTGTACGATTCTGTGATTCTGTGATCTTCGCTGATTTATCTTATTATAGCACAGGCACATGGCCTATGATTCCAGTCCCAGCATGAAGCATATTTCAGGCTAAAACTCCAGTGTACTAACTTTGGCAGTATCTGTCCTTCATCCAAATGTTGAACAGTTGACAATTAAAGTTCCTGCTTGTTCTTTCCTCTCTCAGCCCTTGCCTGAAGTTAACAGACAGCTCTGCTAAACTGTGAATCTGGAATTAGGACCTCAGGGTAGGATGCTCTGCCACGGATCTTTTCTTCTTGTTTATACAGCTTCCAAAATGTGGATGGCTTACTGGAAGGCTTATCTACCTATTTTGTCTTATCTTCCCTAATTGCAAGCTCAGCTATAAAGACAATAATTGAATCTGCAGAGTAAATAAACAAACACTGCACATAGAACTGGGATCAGTAAAGATTGCCTGAAAATTCCCAGGTGTATCTGTAGGTTTCTCCTACAGCTGGGCTTGTTTTGTGTCCTGGGGTTTTAATGTAGGCCCTGTTCTGTGATGATGAAGTTGTGAAACAGAAAACTCTGGAGAATTATGCAGCGTTAAGTGACGCAGAATAATCTTTGACTCTTTTAAAATATTTCGTTCTTTTAAAATATTTCGTTCTCCTTTTTGCCCTCTGAACAGGTGTAGTGCTGGGTGAGGTGAATGGGAGCAGTTCATACTTCCAAGGGCATTGTTTATTCTGAGATAATTATTTATTGGTTAAAATGCATTCTCTCTTATATGCCCAGAATTTGCAATCCATGTTTTTCTTTATTGCAGATTAACATCCATTTCCATTTTAATAATGGCAGTGAATGCAACGAGCAGGGCCAGACTGTGCAAAACAAACATCCACTAATTTGTAGTCGTTTAAATATGTAAAGCTAGTCTTTGATGTTAATACACCAGTAAAAAGGAGCTGGGAAGTTCACACGTCTGTTCCTGTGTCACTTGTCAAGCAGCAGAACAGCTCAAAGAGCAGCTTGTTGGTTTGCAGCATCAAACGCACCTCAAAAATTTTGGCATCCTGTAAAAAATTTTGGTACCTGACATCTTCAAATTTTATAGGACGTGGAAAATCCATGGGAGGAAACTGCATCTGCAGGGCTCATGCCTTTCTCTTCTCTCTCTTCTTTCTCCAGCAGCACCAGCACCGTGGTCCTGACATAAGCCTGACTCCAATTCTCCAGCAGTGCTTGGGGATGGAGGAATGGCATCATCACCCTGGCAGTCAGAGTCCATGCACAGTGATCATATTTTCCAACCCTGGGGATTATGTTTACAAAAATCTTTGAATATCAGCACAGTTAGGAAATAGTTCAATGTTTTGGAACAATCTTTAAAGGGAAAATTAATTTGTCATTGTGGGGTTTACTTTAGCCAGGATCAAGGTGGTAACAATTGATCAAAATCCTTAAACTGTTCCTGGCAGCAGCTTGTGCAGCATTTTAGTTCTTCTTCTGAACTCCTGTTAATTGGGAAAAATGTGCAACAATTTCGCCTATTTTTCTATAAGGCAAGCCATGACTGCTCTCATTTCTCCCATTTCTGAAGTGAAGAGCTTCATTAAAGTATCAGGAAATCATCAGTGCCTTTCAGAAAATAAAACAGGGTAACTTAGGCATTTGAAACACTTTTCAGCTTGAAACATAGTTGCGCTGACAGCAGCTACCTGATTCAAGTAATGGTCTATTTTTTACCCATAACAAGTAGGACACACGTACAATACAAATACTTTTGGCATAGACAAGTGAACTGCATTCCCATTTTTAGGGGAAGACACACCCTCATTAGCATTGCTGTATTGATATAACTGAGGCAACATGCGAGGCATGCACACACTGATTACACTGCAGTACTGTGACAAAACCCATTTTTTTTTCCCCATAAATAGGCCAAATTGGTGTTTCTACACCACTGTTTTACCCGCTGTCTTAAGAGGCTTGTTCTTTTCTTTTGGCACAGAGGTAGAGCTGCTTTCAAAAGAAAACAACCAGGTACAAGCCACTGACTTTCCATGTTCAATTATATCCTCATCTTTCCTCTTTTCAAGAGTTTTGAGGGGCTTATTATAATAAAAATAGTGATAATTTTGTCTTTGCAAATATTCGTCTCTGGCTACTTCTAGTCCATGACTCTCCCAGATCCAAGTCAATTCATTCCTGCAGCAGCAGGAGAATCAAAGCAGGAAAGCCAATTTCTGTTCTCATGGACAAAAAAGTCAGGATGAAATTTGTCCTCTTCTTGCAGGAACAACCCCCAGCACTTGGTTTTGATATTAAACCCATAATTTATTGCTGGGTAATGAACTAATACCTGGTTTGAGCATCACTAGGCAGGGACAGAGCACCAGGCATAGTTGATAGGCGCTACTCTTAGTACCAAATATGTCCTAGATATCAAAAATTGTTTACACTGTTTATAATTTTTCAGCTTCTAAAAATAACTCTCCAGTATGCACTGTCTCATCTCAGAAATGAGTAAAACGAACACCAGAAATCAGGGAAATAGCTATTTTCTACTTTTAGACATATCGTTGACTACATGAGTGGCAGACAAAGACTCCATCAACAAATTTGTGCATAAGGAAATGGATTTTCATGTAAATAATTATTATGAATGTTAACTAGTTGCACACATCACAAGGAAAACATCAGGGAGGTTTGTTTGTGGAGGCTAAACAAAATACGTTTGCTTCGTGCTGTTCTTTTATGGTCATTTTTATTGGAAGCACAGTTTATAGAGGCATAGCAATCATATATGTTTCACTGTAAAAGCACCACATTTCTCTGGAAACAGTATCAGGCTTTCTGCAGAAAAAACAAAGTTGGCTAAACTTCATATTTATCAACCTAGAGTTGAAAATATTCCCTCTTTTGGAATGTCTTGATGTTGTTTATGTGCACCTTTCTGGTAGTGATTTGCAGTGCAGCAAAAAATAATTAATTGCTAGAAAGTTGAAGGTAGAAATTACTTCAAATGGGATCTTGCCAATGATTTGGCAAACAGACTGTTATTTATTTCAACATTTTCATCATGGTGAAGGAAAAATGTCCTTAGATGAAAACTTATCTGCCTGGATTATTGGATGATACTAAAACTGTAAGTGATGAAAAGGATGAAGTCTTGCTGGAGTCTTTCTAGTTCACATGGGTAGCATTTCCTGGCAGGAACAGTCTGAGACAGCTTTTATAACCCAATCTTCAAAGAGGCCTCACCTCCATCTCCAGTTTTTTAGCTGTTTTCATGAAAAACTCTGCCTCTGCAAACAGAAAAACACAGGTTTCCAGTGAAAACTTGGGTGCGTGGTGCCATAGAGCTGATAGGTATTGCATTCCTGGGAAAACAACTTCCATGGTAAGGAGGAGAAGCACTCTGCTGTCCCCTGCTGAGTGGGACAAGGATACCAAAGGCATTGGGGCCTGTGTTTGACATCCACATAAATATCTCAAAGGCAGGTGCCAAGAAGATGGTGCCCAGTGACAGGATGAGGAGCAATGAACAAAAACTAAAACACAAGAAGTTTAACAACACGGAACCATGGAATATCCAGAGTTGGAAGGACCCACATGGTCATCAAGTCCAGCTCCTGGCCCTGCACAGACACCCCAACAGTCCCACCCTGTGCATCCCTGGGAGCAGTGTCCAAACACTCCTGGAGCTCTGGCAGCCTCGGGGCCGTGTCCATTCCCTGGGGAGCCTGGGCAGTGCCCAGCACCCTCTGGGGGAAGAANGCCCGGGAGCCGCCGCTGCCTGCGCCCGCCGCCCGCTCCGGCCCAGGGGAGCCGCTCCGAGCGGGGCTGCCGAGGTGAGCGCCCGGGGCCGGGGCAGCGTAGGCCGAGGGCCGGGGGGAGCCCCCCCATCCTCCGCGGGGCCGCTCCCGCCGCCGCTTCTCCGCTCCCCTTTCCGTTCCCTTANGAGCAGAGATTGGAGCTGCTCCTCCACTTCCAAGGGGAAGAACTTCTTTCCGTGGAGGGAGGCAGAGCCCTGGAACAGCTGCCCAGGGAGGGTATGGAGTCTCCAACTCTGAAATATCCCAAACCCACCTGGAAGTGTCCCTGTGTCACCTGCGCCGGCTGACCCAGCCTTGGTGATGGATAGGACTGGATCATCTCCAGAGGTCCCCCCTAACATCGATTCCATGAGTCTGTATTTGTGCATCTGTGACCGCACCGGGCGCCTGGTGCTTTCCCGCTCATGGCCTCTGCCCTGCGGCAGCGGGGTCCGTGTGCGGGATGAGAGGTGCCCGTACCCCCGCACCCCGGCTCCTCCCCCGCGGTGACGGCCCCGCGCCCGCCCNAGCGTAGGCCGAGGGCCGGGGGGAGCCCCCCCATCCTCCGCGGGGCCGCTCCCGCCGCCGCTTCTCCGCTCCCCTTTCCGTTCCCTTATTTCTCGTATCCCGACCCCCCCCGCCGCCGCCTTCGGGCGATGTTTTATTCATGGCCCGGCGGGCTTTGTGCGGAGCGGGCTCGCCGGGAGCGCCGGACCCGCGGCGGCGGGGAAATGGCTGCGGGTGGGCGGCTCGGAGCCCCCCCGGCTCGGCAGAGCCGGGACCGTCGCGCCCGGGGGACTCGGCTGCGGCTCCGCGGCCGGAGCGGGAACGAACCCTGCTAGCCTTTCTATCAGTTTTTTGTATGTATAGCTGAATGTCGATATCCCTATCTAGCTGTGTTCTTTTTTCGATGTTCGGCAGCAGCGTATTGCAACACCGCCCGCCCGTGCGCCGGGCGGCACTTACACCATCACCGAGTTAACTGTAGATGTCAGACTGTGCTTACTCTGGGGTGATGTCAGATTGGTAATAACGCGCAGAAATGGGAATTCGGTGCGGGCAGAGCGTGATGGAGACGGCACAGACCCAGCTGGCGCGGACAGACCCGGCGGAGCCGCTCTGTTCCCGGTGCAGGGCCTGCTGCGGGGGCAGTGCCCCGGCGCGGGCAGAGCGTGGGGGCACGGCGATAATTAGCAATTATTTGCGGGTAGCTGCGGACTCGGAGGAGCAGATATTTGTGCCTGGAGCAGAGATACTTGGCTGCCTTTGCCTTACAAAGGTATTCAGGCGTGTGTTGGTTAGAGAGTGGGCTGATGCCTGTCTTGTCTGCAAGTTGTGCCATAAGGCAGCCTCCTCGGGTATCATCAATCCAGAGGAGGAATTCTGTTGTGTGCTGTGGAAAGCTGGCTGTGATCAATAGGCAGTGTCATGTTAGCTCCCGATACCACCTCTTGATTTTTCCCAAGGTGATCATGGACCAGTGAACTAAAGCTATGAGATGCTGAAACACGTCCCTCACCTTATTCAGTTCCCCATTCACCTGCCCTTCACTTTCCCTATACCCTGGTTGGTTGGATTTCAGTGGAAAAATTCTGGTTCTGAGCCTGTTCAGAGAAATCTGTGTTTTGGTTTTCCTTGTCTAACTTGCTGTTTGGTAATAGCTGTAAGGCCAAAGATCCCCGTGCACAGGATCTGGAGGTATTTGCCCTTCCGTACAAGTGAAGTGAACCGATACTGCTTGATGTTGTTTAACCTTGTATTATCTTAGGCGTCGTATGATGAAGCAGCTTGATTTGTTTAAGGCTTTGTGATGATGCAATGCAATAATAATTATAAATCTCATTGTCTGAAGAATCTTTAAATACTACTCTGTCTTGGGAGGTACTTCATGTGTGTTTATTCCCAAGAGATGTGGACATGGATGAGCAGGGTTTGATATTAATCATCTTCATTTTGGGGTGGGAGGGTAGGAACAGTTTGGCACAGGTGCTTTAAGTTGTAATTTATGGGTGTGATGTCATGTGCTAGATAAGCTTTCATAGGATCTGCCATGTAAATTATGGCCTTTGTTTATATACATGCAATTACTTGTTTTGAAAATCCATGCTGTATAGTTTGCTTGCCAGCCTGCGCTGGAACTGTGAATAAGATCTAGCAGAATGTGCTTCGGTTGCGCAATGGAGCTCAGTGGCTGAAAACATTTCGCTTTGCCTTGTGCTTTAGCCTGCTCCAAGTGCGAAGGTGCTCCGTGGCATCCGCATGCTGTGATGTGTGTGGTGGTTGGCTGTGAAAGCAGTGGCCAGGTGCTTTGTTTATTTTCTTCCTTCTCCATGATCCGGTTCTTCCATTTTTTAGAAGAAGCAGGGTGCTGAAATGACTGATTTCAACTAAAGTGTGCCGGAGAGAACAGCTTGGTTTTTTCAGGCTGCTGTGGTTTGTTATGCAATCAGATTAACAAAGGTTGAAATGATCATTCGGCTTTGGGTAAATACAATCGATAGAACAGCGTGGATTAGGGTGGCTGTTTACTTTGGGCAGATCTGCTGCAGTCAGTGTGCTGCAAATATTGGATGGAAACAGAATGAGTGGACACAGCAACATACTAAATAAATTTTTAGTAATCTCTTTGGGATTATGATGTACTTACTATCAATTTTCGATGCTCCAGGAGCTTCTGCAGTGCCTTAGGTGCTGTCTGCATGGGCAAACTTACTTTCAGCTTCATTTAGTTGACAATCCAAGGCCTCGTAGAGCATCTTTGTGCACAGCCAGTGGTGCCTGGGGTGCAGTGCGGGCTCTGGGCTACTGAAGTCCAGGGACTTCATCAAGCAAGATGACCATTTCTCAACTGGAAGCTTCCTAAATTAAACAAAAAGTACAATTCCAGCCACATTTGCTGAAGCTGGCAGCTCCTCAACTGATCCATTATTAGTTGGCCATTTCTTGTCGTTGTCGTGGAGGCAGCATTGCTGCAGGAGAGGTTTTCAGGGCTTGTCTCCCTGAATCTGCTCAGCGAGGAGGCAGCGACGAGAGGGCTGCACCCCAAAGGTCGGTGCAGGCACCGCTGTGCCGGAGGTGAGACCCTGCTGGGAGAGACAGGAGCTGAGAGGGAAGGGGGCAAGCTGGGATGTGGGGGAAGCATCCAGAGCATGGGGAGGAGAGGGAGGTGCTGGTCAGCATGGACCTCTCTGCGTGTGTGCAGTGCCTCGCTGGGACCCCTGTCTGCGGCTGCACCGCGGTGGGCTCGCCTAGGCTCTGCTGCTCTAGGAGTGCATCTTGTTCTGAAAATACAGGATGTGATGGCATCCAGTGTTTGGGGGAAAGGAGGAATAACCAACTCCTGCAGTCAGTTTTCCAGAGGCCTTTGTGTTGGTGTGGAGCCTGAGCCCTTCCAATCTTCTTCTCATTCAGGGAAAGGTAAGGGACCCTCGAGGATGCTGCTTTTCCGTCCTCTAGCAGGGGATGGAACAGGACTACATTTTGAATACATGTTCGAAAATACTCTGGAAAGAGTTTATTATTATTGTTGTTATTTATTTCCTTGCTGGCTGTGTTTAATTCTATATAAGCAGACATGTAATTGCAAAGGGATTTCACAGGCACTTGCAAATGTCTGTCAGTGTGCTACTGACTGCTCTGTGTGCTGTATAACATTTGTGATAAATGTGTACACAAGCACATTTTGGGTACACTGGAATCTAAAGAGGCACTTTGGGGAATAGGTAATATTATTAAGGCTGTGTTGTTGTAGGATGTTCAGAAAAGGCAGTGTGGAATGTGGTATGCAATCAGTGATGATAAGACTATTTCTTTTACTGGTGTGAGTTTACTTCAGCTCTGATTTATTAACAGGTTGGTTTCTTGTCATCTTCAGTCTTGTGAATGAAGTAAGAGCAGTTATTCTGCGTCAGACTAGAGGTCTGTCTAGCTCAGTAGCTCTTCTGATGGGACCACTTCCAGGTGCATAGAAAAACTGGAACAGCGATGTTCTCCTCCTGATAAACCCTTGTAGCAGTCAGCACTCTAGGAGACCTTTGGGCTGGCAGTTCCAGGGAGGCTTATGTGTTTAATAGCTTCTGATGGATTGTCTTCTCTAAAAAATATCTTAATTAGTTTTGAAAAACTTCATGGCGTTAGTGTTCGCAGCCTCCTGTGCTGGTGAACTTCTAGTATAATCGTCCAGTCTGAAAAGGATTTTATTTTTTTCATTTTACAGTTTGCCATTTGAAGTGCTTGTGATTTTATCTGAATTCTGGAAGAATGTTTCTTTTTAGATTTTCACACAGAAATGAACTATATGTGGGGATGCTAAGAGGTCTTTGAAGGTATGTCAAGATAACTGCTTTATATTTGCAGTGAGGTATAATCCCAGCCCGGTTTACAGTCACCTTTCATGCATATGTACCATTATGGCTGTCATATTTAGGTGACTGCATGCAAAAAAATGTTCAAATAAAAGAAGTGATTTCTGCATCTGTGCATCCTGGACATAGATTGGGGTAAGTCTTGATTCAGAACCACTCAGATGACAAAAGAGCTGCTGCAAGCCAAGGAGCAACTTCAGCAATGTTGCTGGAAGATTTACCAAAGTAAATCTTCACAAGGGACCTGGTGCAGCATTTTAGGGGATGCGGAAGAATGCGGAGAACAGAATTTAAAAGTTGTATTAAAGAGCTTGAAGTTAAGCAATACAGATTCCAGTAAGTGCAGCATGGTGCAGAAAAAGCAGTGACTCAGTCCCTGAACTGTTCTATAGGTTGGCTTCCACCACGCCATCCTCAACCATTTCAGGAATAGATGGGTGGTAATGAAGTTGTGGTTTAAATTCCACTTTTTCTTTGTGTGACAAGGGAGCAGGATCCTTTGGCTGTGAATTGACCTACAGTATTTGCTTTTGTGCTGGTGGTTCGGGAGTCGGGGTTACAGGAGCCCTCTGGGTCACAGACTTCTGGATACTGGTGGTAAAGTTGTGTTTGGTTTATTAAAAGAAGCTCTTCAAAGGTTGGTAATTTATTACTAGAATCATACAATCAAAGAGTATCCTGAGCTGGAAGGGAACCCATCAGGATCATTGAGTCCAACCCCTGTCCCTGCACAGACACCCCAACAATCCCACCCTGTGCATCCTTGAGAGCATTGTCCAAACACTCCAGGAGCTCTGGCAGCCTTGGGGCTGTGTCCATTCCCTGGGGAGCCTGTTCAGTGCCCTTACTGTGGTGGCTTCTGAAATCCTGTTGATAAAAATGGGTAGAATTTTCATGTTTTTAAAGCAAGTAGAAATTCCTGGTCTTGTAATTTCTACTATTATTCCACCCTTAAGCCTGTAAACTTATGATTAAAGTGGGTGGAATTTCAGCCTGATGGTTTACGGGTGGGATAGTAGTGGAGACTGACCAGACAAACATTTTCTTTTTGTTTTAAAAATAGAGAGGCTTACATAACGATGCTATACAGAACAACAGTATATGCATATGGATAAGATCTCTGGAACAGTGTTAATCCAACAGCATCCCTTGCCTATGTGTCTGCTCTTGCTTGCTTCAAAGGAAGGTAATTCTGGAGTGAAGAGATGGCAGTGCCAAGTGATTTAACTGGAGTATTGATCCAGTCTTGAGCAGACTTTAGGCAGGGCTCTGGGTTAGAAATTTGGAGAAACAGATTTTTAAACCATTGTGAGCTCCTAATTTGTTATATGAATAAGAGAAAGCCATTCTTCCGCTTTTTTTTTGGCGGAGCACTGTCTGTCTCTTTGTGTTTTGAGTTGTTTGCTGAGATTCGTGTCTTAATGTGTGGCACGTGCTTAGGAAATCTGAGGCCCCGTTTTGGAGAATAAAAAAACTAGTGAACAAGTCTGAAAGCATTATTACGAGATCAGAGGCTTTCCTCTTGCTATGAAAGTGGCCTCAGTTTGTTCTCCCTCTGTCTCTGTATCTCTAACAGAAAAGCATAGGCTTTATCCATCAAGTTTGGAAAAAGATAAAGAGCAAGTTCACTTGAAATATGTATTTAGTAGGGAAAATTTTCCAGAATCTATATATACAGTTGGGCATTTTCCCAAAAGTATGTTAGGTGTTGAGGCCATAAAAATGTTGCTGCTAACCAAAATTCTAGCCCTGAACGTATCTATAAATACCGTAGCCTCACCCCTTTGGCTCTGTGAAATGATATGTAGCTGGAATAATTTCATACATCAGAACGTAAAAGGACCTTGGTGAACTTGTGCTTTTATAATAAACAAGGAAAAGTTTATCCAAGTTGCCCAGTTTATCCACACAAAGACAGCTCTTTACTTGGGGAGGGGGAGGGACTTACCTCTTAGACTTTCCTCCTTAGGATTTTTATCTCATCTCATCCCAAGATTTTTTTAATAAAAGCAAAACAACTTCAGCGTTTATGCATGTTCGGCAGACAGAGCTCTGCGTTTTGGAGTCGTGGCTAATTAAATTTGTGGAGCCTGTGCAGTTTTGGATATTGGGCAGGGAGATTGTTTTTGCAGGAAGACCCAGAGGAAGGAACACAGTGCTCGTATTCCCTTTCTTACAGTGGCAGCAGCATTTTCCACGCCCTGTACGGGTTCATGATGTTGGTGTGCTGTTCCTGGGGAAGCAGGCTTGTTGAAGTTCACCTTTGTGTTTGGAGAATTCCTTTTAAATTGCTATTCAGTAAAGCTCCAAGTATCAGATATTTGCACATCCCCAGTGGAAAGCAGTCTGAAGGCAGAATCTGCTCGTAAACCAAAACAAATACTGCCTTTGTAAGGGCTGGTAATGGGTTGTGAGCCCATTTCTGCCTCAGCTTTGAGGGATGACTAAGATGTTTCTCTGTTCTGGCAATACCCACTTTGGATCCTGCTGCTTAATGTCGTCTACAGGCCTGCTCACCAGCTGCATCTCGAAGGGAGCACAGCTGACATGCAGTAAATGCACTGACAGAGTGTGCAGCAGCCAGTCTTTTGTTGCCGATGGATGTGCCCGGCTCCAGGGCGTTCTCTGAGCTGGGATGTTTGAGGCTGTGGTTCGGGCTGCTGAGCATGGCCAGCCATGTGATGCTGAAGGACAGGCTGCTGCTCCTCTGCTCACAGTGCAGCCGAACCTCGTACGTGCGTGCAGTAGCTGTGGATGCCCAGAGGCTCAGCTTTCCCTTCCAAGCATTTATTTTTGCAGGAATCTGAAATAGCAGAGCTGAAGCTGCTGAATAAGCCAGACTGAATCCAGGGGAGCAGATCTGGCTCTCCTCTTTGCCTGCCACAGAAATGTGGAGAGGAGAAACTCCTGTGAGTCCTTCAGGGAATTGTCTGATTAGTGGGCGAAAGGTAAGCCAGCCAGGGTTTTCTAATCCCATCTGTATTCTTTTTACCATTGAAAGGTCTAATGGATATAATTGGTTTTTTCTTATGATTTATGTTTTTAAAACACTAGCTTTCAGGTGTGGGAGTCTATCAGCCAGTGCTACTGAAATTAAAATCAAAACCTCACGATGAACAAGTTCCCGAGATGATCTCTGTTTAATAAAATAGTAAGAGGGAGCTGTGTTCATTCTGTTTTGGTCATGTTGGATAAGGTGTATCTTTGAGATTAAAAAATCCTGATGCTCATGGGAGGAGGGGAGTGCTTCTTTCTTTTGTCTCCAGCGTTGCAGCAGAGATGCTAATTAACCACCAAACAAATTGGGTTTGGGCAAGTTTGCCTTTGCTATGGCAGTGAAAATGTTTTGTTTGGGAGAGCTGCGCAAATTACACCTGCAGGCGTTCACACAGAGATAAATCTGCCCCTGGCTGCCCCAAATCTTCCTGCTTCAGTCCACAGAAGTATGCCGGAGAAGCTTTGGGAAAGGCAAGAGTCAGTGGGCATGTTCTGGAGCAGATTGTGTACAGGCACAGCCCTGAGCAAAGACATCACAGCGAGGAGTGACTGCGATCCCAGCACACAGAGGCTCCGTCAGCAGGACAGGCACGTTGGGGTGAGCAGCTCGGAATGTGGGGCTGCTCTGCTGTTCTTCCCCAACGACAGGACTCTGAGCTGGATTTTCCTGTCACTACCATTCCGCATCTTTGGCATTTTGGCAAGAGAAAGACTGTCTTCTGAAAAATCAAACATTAAAACGTGGAATAAGAGGCCTCCGGCTTAGTAACAGCATTTAGGAGAATAATAAATGCTCAGCCTTGTGAAGCTGTGTTTAGTTGTACATTTATTTGGGGATTTTTTACAAGCATAATGGAAAATTATGCACTCGACTCTTCTCAGGGTTGCCGTGGGATTCAGGGGACCTAATTTCCCTAAGACTATGAAAATCCTAGGCTTTACCATGTAATTTTTGTTTGCCTTTACACTTCTGTGCTAGTCTCTGAGCCTTCTTTCATCCACAGCAAATGCTTGGGTGCTGCAACAGAAATAGTTTAAAAGCCAATGATTTGAGAGAAAAAGAGCTGGAGCTTCTCAGATGTCTGGGGACTGGATGTAGTAGGATTAATCTGGCATTAAGGAAGAAATTTGTGAGAGAAGCTCGGTCAAGTGATTGGCTGGAGAGAGCGGGGATTCATGAAGTCAAAATCATTTCTTCAGCCAAAGGGGGATCAGGCTGACATATTTCTGACAGGGTGTTTTTCCTGGCCTCTCCCACAAACTCTGGGTAGCTGTCACATACTTTATCTGCAATTGCTCGGCATTTTGAGAGCTCATGCCTTAAAAAAAAGACTCTCAGAGTGAGCAGCTTTCCAGAAGGTCATTGGAAATTTAATGCTACAGTGTAATGAGGTTTGTGAGTTACCTGTAATGCAAATAACAGTGCTGACAAGTTGCTTTTCAATTATTAATTATTGTACAGTAAGTTGTTGACCATTAAGATGGGTTGTCTATGCCAAGTGGTTCCATAAAATGCTAATTATTAGCTTCTATGTGGGTCAGAAAACATTGCATACTTGGTGTAACTCTTGTAGTTAAATAGACTCCTTTGCTAAGCCAATAATTTAAGCCCTGGTTACTCTCAGCATTGTCAAAAACATACATGAGTTCTTGCTGACTGTAAATAAAAGGGTTTCAGCTTTGAATGGTGACTGTAGGATTTGGCTTAAAAGCTATTTTTGGGCCACAGGCACAGCCCAAAGCCAGGGTATGTACATGGCTCTGCTCCTGGAATGGCATCAGGATGGAGGATGACTAAGTCACCCCTGCAACTTCCTCATTGCTCCAGAAAGGTGGTGATTTATTGCAGCTCTGTGTCAGCAGTAAATTGCCGTCCACCCGTGCTGATTCAGCCACCCAACGTAGCTGGGAGTTGGGGATGTGCCCTGGGTCCCTCCCGGCTCCTTCCCACCCAGCAGCTACCGAGGGTGGAAGCAGGGCCATTGCCCTTCCTGCCCTGTGTCCAAGTGCTGGCCAGGCCACAGATCCTGTCCTTGTGGATACATGGGATCGAGATGGCGTTCCTGCCGAGTCAGGGAACATTGGCTGGGCAAAGCCTTAGGGCTTTGGGCTTCTGAAGGTGCTGAGGTTGAAGCAATAGCAAATGTGGCAGAATCAGCACATAGTGATGTTGCCGCTTGGTGAAAAATTGGTCCAAACCCTTCCAGGCCCTGCCCTGGCTTTCCTTTGTAGGCAGAACAGGTTGGGCAGCAGCACAGGGCTGGGAAGACTACACAAAACAAGGGGGAGTTCACTGAAGGTGTTCATTAAGCGTGACGAGTCAGGGGCTCTTGTTTTTCTGGACTTTACAGTGCCTTCAGTGCGTGAGGACGGATTTCTTTGCTCCCGTTGCAATGAGTAAGGCAAGTAGTTGTTTTACTGCTGCCTTTTCCCTCCTGCCTGCCCGCCAAAAGAAAGCCCAAGGTGCAAACCCCCACCGGTCTAAAGACCTGATTTTGAGATAAAACACTTCGTTTCAGGTACAGGAATGATTTGGCTGTGATGGAGACTGATGGCAATGCCTCCTCTCTTCCACTGTGCTCTCCCAAGAGCCAGTGCTATCCTGGGAAAGCACATGAGGAACCCATTTGCTTGCTCTTGTCGTCACAGCCCTTATCTCTTTTGTGGAGAGTAAATAACCAGGATAATCATTGTGTTCCTGTATGTTTTGTGCCCTAAGACATATGCAGAAGAAACAACTCTTTTCTAAGGCATTTTTGCATCATCCTGTGCTTTGAAAAGGCACAAACAGGCTGTTGTTGGCCATAATGAGCATCAGCTGCTTCCCGAGGTGTTGTCTTGCCAAGCAGATGGCAAGTTTTGATGCAGTCCTGGTCAGAGGCAGAGGTGGGAGGGAAGATCCCAGGTGAATTAACCATGCCATAAGGATAAGGAAATTGTGCCCCAAAGTCTGTGGGCTTTCCTAGCGTGTGGGGTCAGCTCCAGTTTTGATCTTGGTTGTGAGTAAATATCCTCAGGAATAAAATCTGCAAGAAGGAGTGGAGGCAGCCCTGAAGACTTCTGGATTTCTCTGTCATGATTGCTACCTGGTGAATGGCACCATCTGGTTTGCTGATGGATTCTTTTAATGAGTAAATTGGTGACCTCTCTGCTTTTTTAAGTTTTCAATTTCTCATTCTTTTTTTCCTTGTCTGTAATTTTCCATTCCTTACCTGCTGCCATCTCCCCGGACATGCCATGAACATGCCTGAATTTCTGTGTTGAAATGGTTTTATTGCTTTCAAAATAATGAGTGTGACTGGGTGTAAAAATGTAAATAGCATGTGAGCTTCAGCCTGCTGCTTCAGTGCCAGTGAAATCAAACTCCGTGAGTTAGCATCCATATCCGTAAGGTCTTTTCCAAGTGCAGACTAAGCTGAGGTGCTGACTGTGGGAATTCTGACCAGTGTTGAGAGGGAAAAGCTCCAGCACTGGAGGAGTGCAGGGACCTTTCTGTATCATCAGACTGCAGGACTGGTTTTGGGCCTTGATTTAAATGCCAAAGGAGTGATAGAAAGCAGAAGATGGGAGTGACTTTGGCCCTTAAGGCAGAGTATGCCTGTTGGTGGTAGGGGTTAGAAGCTGTCTCCAGTCTCCAGTTCCTCATCCCTACCTCGTCATTAGCCACCAGGTTGAGTAAGTTGGAGGATCTGAGCTGCTCTAGGACTTAGTTTAAAACTGATGGAAATTACAGCAGGCTCAGGGGCAGCACCTTAGACCTTCAGTTGTTTGTACGTACCTAGAAATGTAGGAGTGCTGTGTGCATCTGTCTTTGTTAGTTCCCTTAGTGTGTGTCCTGTTTGCTGCTTTGTTTTAGGGAATATTGGAGAAAAAAGACAGCAAGCATGCACTGGTAAAACAGCTTCAAAGCCTGTGATAAGGAGGAGAAAATGTATGTGCTTCCACATGTCGCTGGAATAGGAGAAAAATGACATGGGGTAGGGAATGGTGCACCGGGATGGGAGCTGGGAGACCACAGCTCCTTTTCCCGGGGGGCTGTGATGGGAGTTGCCCATCCAGGCTCTCTGTGGCCACAACAGTGTCGTTGTGGTAAGACTTTGAGCTTGTTCTGTGCTTTGCTGTCATAAAAATAAAAACTGGTTCTTTTTCTCACCTTTGAAGTGGGGTTTTTTCTTTGGTTGGTTGTTTGTTTTTTTTTTAACAGAGTGAAATCTGAATTATTTTTCAAAATCCTTTGATCAACTTGAACCTCAGTAACTTAATTCTGTTCTCATAACAGATTTGCTTGTCAAATACTATTTTTAAGTTTAGAATTACAACAGAGTATTTCCTCTTGCCTGTCTATGACAAGTACCAATGCTCAGAGTGCAGTCCTGGGGCAGTCCTATTTCCTGACGATTTCGAAGCTTCACCCACCTCTGCAGGGCGAAGGCGGTGCTGATGGGCTGCAGGGTTGTATTGCTAATAACTGTAAACAATAATTCTGACTCATTGGTCATGGAAGACAGAAGCACAATCAAATATTGTGGCTATGTTAATTTGCTTACAAATAGGAAAATTTATGTAAATATCAGTGCAGATGAGGTTTAGCACATGTCTTTCTGGTTGCCCTCTTTAGAAGGTGTATGACTCCCCTGCACATCTGGTGTTTGGTTGTCCCCCAACTTCAGCTCCTCACCACCTTTCTGCAGTCCCTGCCTGCCTCGTACAGACTGGAGTCTTCAGGTACCTTGGGCTTAGCATGTGTTAAAAATTAGCATCTAGGAAGAAGTTCAGAGTAATGGCTGGCCGCCATGACACCCAGCAAAGGAGGTATTCAAGGCACCTTGAAGATTATATCATTCCAACCCCTGGAATAGCAGGGACACCTTCCACTACACCGGGTTGCTCCAAGCCTCATCCAGCCTGGCCTTGGGTATTTCATGTTGGCTAAATCTTCGTTTTGAGGTAAAGGCAGAGCCTGATCATGTTGTGTCTGCATCATCACCATCCAGAGCTGGTGTCAGTAACCAGAAAAGTGATGTGGAGGGTGGGAATATAATGTTCGTAAATGTAATAAGCAAGGAGGTGGCAAGGTGGAAGGCTGAGTTGGAATGTGAAGGGCTAAACAGCTGATGGCACGAGGCTGGAAACATGAGCAGGGGAAAATGAGGCACGGCCTAGCAAAAGTAAAAGGAGGCACTTGCTGTTGGAAATTGTGTAAGGGCACACGTGTGCTTTGCATTGCTGTCTCAAGGCGTGTGGTCGGGGGCAGAAAGGATCAAATGCTTATTTCTCCTGTCCTTCTTACGGTGTGTGCTATGAATAAAAGCTTTCTGAGTGAGTGCTCAGGGCCAGAGCTGATTTCTGTAGGCTGCCATGGCTTTGTGTTGCTTTTCCTTTTTGTGCACCCTTCTCTTCTAATGGGTTACGTACAGTTGGGTTGGATCCAGACAGAAAATTTGTCACTTGAATCATGCTGAACAGCACCACTAGGTATGGGCAAGGCGGAAGAGGAAAGATTCAGTCAGGGTTTTTCTTCAATTCTGAAATATTGAAGATCAGCCAAAAAGCTTGTAAATATTCCAGTTGTGAACTGCAGTGATTCTGCTTAATGCACTTTACTGATCTTCCTGTCATCTCTTCCAGGGGGAAATGTTAATATTCCACTTAGGAGCAGTATTTCTTTTAATCTCTGGCTGCACCCCTTATTTGTTCCCTAAACCTTCTTTCCTTCTACCACAAACCACTTAGATAACTGGTGTTACAGGAAAATAATCACCAGTTGTGTTAGTTCCCTGATTCTCAGTGGTGCTGAATTCTATTCTGGGATTTGATTGCAAGACAGACAAGTAGATAAGTACATAAAAGGCAAAGCAACGGCAATAAAAAAAGAAGAAATTGTATTTGATTAAAATCCATTTTCTCTATGGCACCTTAACTATACCTAGAAGGGTGTGTGTTTTGGGGGGAGAACTGTGGGTATGGGTGAAGTTTAATGGACGAGCCTTCACTTGTTAAACTTGGGATGGGGCTTGATGGAAGAAATCAGTCTCATCATGGCACGGACATACTGTTGGGAAAGAGGGAGCACTGGCTGTAGGAACACAGTGATTTGTAATTCCAGTAGCTTTGGCTGGTTAAAGGCCCTGGTCTGTAGATGGAGGCTTGTTGGTATTTCTGTTTTATGTCCCCACCCATGCCATGTGGTGTTGCAGTGACCTGCAAAAGCCAGAGCAGCACGAATTTCTGCGCAGTTTCATGTTGCCACTTGTGCTGGCACACGGGATGTTTGACAGGAGAGGTCCTGGCAGGACACCAAGGAACAGGAGCTGGCTTGTCAACAGAGGTAATGGAGGGAAGGCATGAAGCTGGTGCAGCAGGGCCTTGTGTCCAGGACAAAGAGCTCCAGTGCTGGTTTTGGGCAGGGAATGTCTTGTGTGTGGTATCTGAAAACTCTTAGGCAACATAAAGTTGTTCCATGGGGGTCTTCTTTATTGGTTTAAAATTTTAAGGAGTTTCTAAAAAGCTCTTAAGAAATTCCTTAGTTAACTTTGCTTCCAAGTCAAAAGGATGTTCTTACTGAGTTTCCTCTCACCAGCAGTAGCACCATTTCCCATTTCTTCCTCTTAAATTTCCCCTCACCACATTACCAGTTGTGTTATGTTGGTGCAATGAAACCCCAGATGAGGTCAGGTGTTCTGGGAAGTGCAGTCATGCCTTTCAGCAAGGAGACTGGCTTCCCAAAGCTCACAAGGTGGGCAAGAGGGAAGGAACGGGGAAATGGACAGGAGAGCCCAACAGGTTATGCCATGATGATCAGTCCATGTCAACTTGCTGTGTTGTGCTTCCTACAACTTTAGTTGCTCTTTGAAGAGAAAAGAGTTGCCCCTGTACTTGAGGTGGGGTAGGAGGGAATGTTATTACATGGTGGTTTCTGTATTCCTACACCGTTTCCCATGTATCTGCTTTTGGTTTCTCTTGGGTGCAGGATGAAATGGACTTCATGGACCTGATGTAGTTGTTGGGAATAACTGCATTTTCAGCTCATCTTTAAAGTCTTGGGTGGGCTTATGGAATCTGTGTAGGATGGCTGGGGGGATTGGGGGATTCCACTGAACGCTTCCTGAAGAAAGAATTGCTTCTTTCTTTGTTTCTGTACATCTCCAGCAGAGTTTTTTGGATAACTGGGAAAGCAAAGGAATATAATGAAAGTTTGCCATCAAATTTGAAAAAGGCCTGTTTCTTCTATGGATATAAGAGCAGAGGGGTGGAAAGGTGGAGCTTTCTTTTTCCTCTGCTGTGCTACTTTGCTTTCTTGTCTGTGAAATAGTGTAAAAATGCCAACCACCTCTGCTCAGCACAAGGGAATGAAGGAGTAAAAGCTCAAGTGAAATTGCAAGCGTTTTCCCATTCATAAAAAGGAGCAACTGTTCTGTTGGGTTTGGGGGGGAGTTGCCTGTCTTTCATTTCTTTTACATTGTTTTCTCATCATCCTCTCCGATGTGTGCTGAAGGAAGTGCTGGTATTCCTGCAGTCCTCGAGGAATGATGGATTATCATCTGTTAAGGGATTGACAGTCTTATTGAAATGGTGAATTTTGAGCATGCTGTGAGTGCACTTGTTCCTTGTGTACTCAGTGCACAGACTCAGTCTGTGGTGTAAGAATGTTTGCTAGTGACAAAACTCATTTTCATGTTTATACACTTTTTTTTTTTTGTAAACCCCCCTTATTTTTAGTCTCTTTGAAGGTAGTAGAAAAATTAATTTACTTTTAGAGTTGGTCACTTTTAAGATTGCACTTTTTTCCTCAAAAGCCTGCAAGTAGCATTTTTCCTCTTGTTTTCTGCATACTCAACTATGCACAGCCAATCAGAATGTTATTTTTTAGTCCTACTATAACTTGTATGGTAAATAAGCAATTTATTCTGTTCTCCATCAGATTCCTGCCTTAGCTGAGGACAGCATGAAATGACTGAAGTGATTAGGGGGCGACTCTAAGAACAAAGGGTTTGCCATGTCCCGTCTCCTGAAATGCCTCTGTGCAGATGTGGGAGCAGGGATGATAGGGATGCCCCTGTTCCTCCAAAAGAACTCTAATCAAAGGTGCAAGTGCCCATAACTGAAGGTATATTTGTAACATTGATAATAATCTTTATCATAGCTTTTAAATACAATCAAAGAGTCATTAAAGTTTGAAAAGATCTCTAAGATCGAGTCCTACTGTTCCCCCAGCATTTCCAAGCCCACCACTAACCCATGTCCCCAAGTGCCACATCTACACGTCTTGTAAATCCCCTCAAGGATGTTGACTCCACCCCTGCCCTGGGCAGCCTGTTCCAGTGTCTTACCACCCTTTGAATGAAGAAATCTTCCCTAATACTCAATCCAGTATTCCCAATCAAAAGTTTCCCTGGCCCAGCCTGAGGCCGTTCCCTCTCCTCCTGTCCCTGTTCCCTGGGAGCAGAGCCCGATCCCCCCCTGGCTGTCCCCTCCTGTCAGGGAGTTGTGCAGAGCCACAAGGTAATAAGGATAAATAAGTAGGTAATTGGGATAAATAAGTAGCAGGATGCATGCAGAGACAATAGGGCAGATTGCAGCATAGGACAGCTGTCCAGGTAAGCACCCAGTGTCCCCTGATGCCCCTGAGATTAGCATTGGTGACAGACAGGGACACTACCTGCTATTCCAGGTTTGGTACCTTTTGCATGTTCTGAGTTAATTAGTGATTTGTGTGCAGATTGAATTGGTTGGCAGTAATTACTGCGGTGTCTGTGCCCAAGGGGACCTGTACAGGTCTGTCAGGGTTTTGGGAGGGCAGGTGGGTGTCGTGCAGACAGACCATGGCAGCAGGAAGCACTGGGTTCAGCTTGGGTTTTCTGCCAACTGCTTGGCACCAAAGCCTCACTTGCCCCTACCTTTCACTCTCCCCCCATTTCACGTGTGTTAATTGACTTCAGCCAAAAGATGTTGCTGCTGAACTTGTTACAAGTGGAAGCCAATCTAAACCACATTGTAGCAATGTACCTATTGAGGCACTTTGTCTGAGGTGGTCTTCAGAAATGCAACACAACAACAGCAGCAAATGTGCTGGAGCTTTGTCTGGAGCTATGGAAACCTGTCCTGGCTGTGGGTTTGGTGTCAGCAGTCACCCTGCTCTTGGTGGCTTTCCATTCTCCTTTGTCAGCTTTGTGAGGAAGCAAACTTGAAGCAGGAGGAGAAGATAAGTGGAGACTGAAATTAATATTAAGCACTTCTAGATTAATTTCACTGACAAAATCTCTGCTTGATTTCTGTGGGAGAAGTGTTTTCCAGAACCATGCCAGATTCTCCAGAAAGGAGCTGGAGAATGTTAAGCACAAACCCCACAGCATTTCACAGGAGTTTATTCTGTTGTTTCAGTAGTGACTCATGTCCAGAATGATCCATCCTCTTCACTATGTATATGTGGGGGAAAAAAAAAAAACACTGACAAAGGTCTCAGAGCCATCTTGGAGCCATACAAAATGCAGTGTCCTGTTCAGTTATTAGTTAAAGCATCCGAGTGTCTCAAGCCCTTAGGCAATTTTGAGAATTATCCTGGCAAAAGATGTTTGCAGTCAAACCTGGTTCGCTTTTTGTTAAACATCCTGAATTTTTTAAAGAGTGTGGAATGAGACAGAAGTGGTAGATATTGACAGAGAAGTGCTAGGTATGATTCTCTGAATGGACAAAATTATTGGTTTTGAAACCTCAAGGATTGTTAGAACATCACTTTTTTCCTTTCTGTACATCACATCTTTGGCTAAATGACCTGAAAATTAAAGATCAGCATTCCAGTGTGTTTGTTAAATGCTTTGCTTCCTGAGGTGGCTGCTCAGAAAGCTGAGGGCTCTTGTCTCAATTTTCCTCCTGCCCCTACTCAGCATCCTCAAAAGGCAGCAGTGAGTACAAAAACAGGAAAGGGGAATGATAAAGTGTGGGAATCAAGGGAGTGCTGAGTTAGCAATGCCAGGAGGAAACAGCTCTAACAACAGTCTTGCTGCTGGTGAAAAATGAACTGGAGGTGAACTGACTTACAATACTTCTGAAAATGGAGTTCTCTTTCTTGTCAAATTTTTCTGTTACTTCTTCTAACAATTTTTTAATGCAATAAAGCAGAAAGCACACCCGTTGTAGTGACTGGATGCTGGCATTAATGTTTTAGCAAACACCTACACAGCATATATATGGACTAAATTATCTAAAGGGCTTGTTAGCATATCATCTGCATGTAGAAGGAAGTGATGGTGGTGATGGATGCTGCTTAGAAATTGTGTGAAGGACTCTGGCTCGTTTTTGCTTTCCTTTTTTCTTTTCATTGTTTTCTCCACAATAAAAATGTCCACTGTTTTTGAGGAGGTCTTTTTCTCTCTGTCATCATTTTTTGTTGTTGTTTTGAAGGTCTTAAGACACTTTTCCCTATTTTATTGTAGGAAAATTTTGTAAGGTATCCAGCCAGTGCTTTCATGAAGTTCACAGAGCACGTGAAATAGTGGAGAGCAAAAGCATCCACCAGTGACAGTATTTGATCTACAGAGCAAGCTGTTTCTGAGAAAAGCTGGATAATGCTTGATTTGATTTTGTTTTGTTTTGCTTCGGTTTCTTGGCTTCTAAATCAGTGTTGAAAAATACCTGCCAACTGTAATTATTTTACTGGAAGTTTAATGCAAGGTCTAATTTTACTGGAAGCCTGGAGGAGAGGAGGAGACAAAGCTGGAGAATGGCATCTGATGTGGAGCAATGGTGATGTCAAGCATATTTAAGATAAGTGAGCTTGCTGTTAATAAAATAAACACACAATGCTGCTTTTGGCCCACCAGGGGCCTTGGAAGTACTTGTGGCAAGCTGGTCACTTCACTGCTGGACCAAAAGTCTTGGCTGGTAGTTTTGGTTGTCTTTCACCAGACCCTCTTGGCATGTGTCTAACTTTGAGCCCTCAAGCTTGTTGTGGTTGAAGTATGTGCGTGTTTGAAATGCTTTGGCTGAAAAGAAAATCAGTACTATTCTGATAAGGAGATGGGAAGTATTGAATTGCTTAAAATACTATCTTTTCTCATAGGATTCAGGTTTTCTGTTAAAAACTCACTATTGTGCTGAAATTTCTCCATCAGGGAACCTTTGAAGCAATTTCAGCATTTTGAGATGGGTCTACTAAAACCTTCCTTGTCCAGCTTTTCTCTTAAGAAGGACAGAAAGTAAAGAAAAGCGAGAAAAAAGTAAATTTTCAGAGGGAATCAACACAAAGAGCAGGCTGTCTGGGGAGGATCCAATTTCTTCCACAGTATGTGATGGTCCTTGGTGGAGATTCCCAGATGTGCAGGCACAGAGATGTAGCTGGTGTAAGATGGGTGAGTTACACCTGATGGCTTTGCATCCAGCAGAAACCCAGTGATTTATCTTTGTTCCCAAGAGGAATGGTTTGAGAGGAAACATCTGTTGCTCTTAGAACTTGAGCTTTTTTGATACAATCCTGGTCATCCCTCTGGAGTTCTCCTCCCTGTGTTCAGAGTGAGCTGCATTCATCTTGTGAGTCACTTATTTATTTGTTTATTTATTGAGTGAAAGATCAAACACCCTTTTCAGACCCCCAGAATCTTTCATTTAACTTTACTCGGCAGGTTATGTAGTGTACCACTGACTTCTGGTTTTGCTACCCATCACAAAAGCGTGTGAGGAGTTTAACTGCAGGACTGATACATTTCTGAAACTGGAGAGATGATGAAGGATTGGTGGTTCAGATGTGCTTTGTGGGAAGCATTTACAGAGCACAGGGGTTGTGGCAGGAGCAGTTGACATTGTGTTTTAATAATTTAGGCAAAAGTGTTTGGGAAGAACGCAGTGGGAAACTACTTTCATGTTCTCAGAGGGAAAATAGAATCCATCCTGTGAGCATTGGGCAGAACAATGACAGTGCTGGGCATAATGCAATTTTGTAGCTCGCTGTGAAAAAGAGGAAGGATGAAGGGAAAGGGGACTCTCTTCCCTCACCCACTTTTTCTTCAGGGAAAAAAAAAAAAAGGACCCATAAGTTTTCTCAATTTACTCATTGATAATAAACTTGTAAAGGTGTTTATAAACCACAGGGTTTATGTGATTGGTCTGGTTAAGCAAATCAGCAGAATCTGCTTAGGCCAGGAGCCAGGGAGGGTATTGCTGCCTTTCTTTTAAATTTCAGGTAGAACCTTAAAATTATAGGTTGCTAGAAGTCCCTCCAGTCTGTTTCATATAATTTGATATTTACATACTGAAAGCCTGTCTAGACTCTTCCCAGTTGTGTTTATTATGTACAGCATCAATTATTGCATGTCTCTCCTTGTCAGTTTGTATATATAAGATTCATCCTGGTATATCTGCATTTCCCTTTTCCCCATAAAACTTCCCTCAAAAGGCTTACTCCCCTTTTCCCATAAAACTGCTACTGCCAGGAGCCTGGCAGTGTCCTGAGCATTGGTTTTGTCTATGAGCATGGAATGTTTTAGCTGATGCTCTGGGCTTGCTGCAGAGACCTCAGCTGACTGGATCTGCTTCTGGAAACCATCTGTCATGGTTTAAATAGATGGTGGGGGGAATGGGAGGAGAATCAGAAAAAGGTAAAACCTGTGGGTTGAGATAGGAACAGTTTAATACTTGAATGAAGCAATAATGATATGATTAGTGTTACTATTATAATGGAAAGGGAGACCATTAAAGAGGGGAGTACAAGCCAGACAGAGGAGTGATCCCAGTGTGGTCCCTCACCACCCACCCACTGATGCCCAGCCCATCCCCCAGCAGCCATCGGCCCTCTCGGCCAACAGCCCTGGTTCACACCCTGGGCATGACATCCCATGGTGTGCAATATCCCTCAGAGCAGGGGGATCAGCTGTCCTGGCCATGCTCCATCCCAGCTTCTGGTGCAGCTCCTCGCTGGCAGAGCCTGGGACACTGCAAAGTCCTTGACTCGGGGTAAGCTCTGCTCAGCAACAACTGAAACATCAACATTGTTCTCAGGCTTAATCCAAACCTCAGCACTGTACCAGCTACTAGGGAGAAAATTAACTCTCTCCCAGCCTAAACCAGGACACCATCTTTTAAGCTGAGGGTGATTCATTGTGTTCACAGGCTGAGGGCTGATCTATTTTAATGTGGAACCCACTGCAATTATGTTTAGATGTCTCTTTACACCTATATAAGATGGGAATTGTGGTACCCTCCATCTTCTGTGTGGTATCCACCATGTTCTGAAAGCTCCTCCTGATGGCTGGAACAAGCAGCATTTTATAAGGACTGGATAATAGTAGTTACAGTGTTTATTGTTAAATCCAGGTTGAGTTTTTTGTGTGTTTTATAGCAGTAAAATTAGTTTCACTAGGAATTGTAAATTGTCTTCTGTGTGACCTTGTGCTAGCGATTGCTTATCTTCTGTTTTATGCTTTAATCACAGGATTTTTTGGGGAGCCTGCTCTTGCTCCATGTTTACAGTTGTCCAGCACAGTGGGATTCTTTCTCATGCTGCTCCTATGTACTACAGAAATTGAAGTAATAATTAAATTGCATGCAGCTCTCTTTCCTCTCCTCCACAAGTTGCTTTAAATTGTTCAACTCCTCCTTTCTTCTCTGCAGCCCTGTGAATTGTGCCTAGAATTGTTCCGAGCTTGTCAGAGCTCTCTGCTGCCTGTTTGGTAACAAAGGACACTGTTTACTTACATACTGGTAAACCCTTTATGTTAAATAGGAGCAGAAGCTGTTTGCTGTGTTCTGAGGAATGCAAGAAATCTTGAACAACAAACAGTTTTTCCTGTTTCTTTTCTAAATGCTGAAATATTTACTTCTTGTCTTAATCTTGCAGAGATGTCCTTCACAGAGCATGTGTTTAAAAAAGAAGCAAATCTGAAATCTGTAGACAAGGGATTAGAAAGTCAAATCCCAGTTTGGAAGGTAGATGTATTTATTCTCTGTGTTTGCACTTGATTACACTAGATGCAGCATTTGGTTTTGTTTTGCTTTTTTTCCTATCCCTTGCTGCTCCTGGAAGTATTTCACACATTTAATTAACAGTTTCACATTTCAATTATTCCCCACCAAATTTTTGCTTCCCATTATCTGTCTCTTCTCTTCTGCTGATATCTGAAACACTTCCTTTCAAGTACAAGAATTAAGGGAACACTGGAGCTCCTGTTTCTGCAGAGGTTTGTGGATGCAGCCTTGAGAGCATTAAAAGGCAGAAGAACTGCACAGAGAGTTCCTTGTGAATGGCTGTGTAAGTGTTGTTCCTCCTGGGGCCGGGTGCTGTGGGACAGAGCATCTTGTCCTGCACATAGAGAGCCTTGGGAAGGAGCTCCTTCCATTCCATGTCTCACTGACCTGCCTGGCAGGGCTTCTCTGATCCCTGTCTGTAGGATTGAAACGAAATCCCTTATTGCCAGTGCATTCCAGTTGTACAATATACAAGAATATGCTTTTTGTGAGTGGCTGAAAACGAAGCCTGATATAGAGAACTGTATCGATTTATTTTCTCATTTAATGGAATTGTCTTCCTTCCTTTACTTACAAACAAAACACATGCACATGAAAGGGAAAGGTTTTATTGGCTTTTTGGGGCTGGAATCCTATCAAAGCAGTGATAATTTGCTTTATTGACTTCTTTTCAATTGATTGGAAAAAACACGATTTTTTTTTTTTTCCCCTGACTATGTTCATATTGTGCTCTGTGAACATTACATGGCCTTTCTTTTCCTGACCCATGGTAGAGCAGGTATCTCTGTTGCTGGATGTTTTTCCTGGTCTGTCCTGCCTTGCTCTGTCACAGCCTTGGGTGCAGTCTTCCCAGTTCTTTGTGCCTTTGAGAGTCCTGGTTCCAGCTGTGCAGTACAGGTAGTTTGTGGTAACCATTCTTGTTTATACCAGGGTCAGGATGCATGTTCCTAGCTGTTCTGGCATTGAGACTTCCCCGTGCAGAGTGGTAAATGTGTCATCGTGACCTGGATGCGCATCTCTGCGTTTTCACCTGGAGTCACAGCTCATGAAACTGAACTCATTTGTTTAAATATATGTATATGGAGTGAGCAGTTGGTAAGGGATCCAACAAGATATTTCCCACCTCTCTGCAGGGAAGGCATCTTCACAGTCATGGTAAAGGTCTTGGTCAAAGCTGTCTTGTGTTTCTAAAGAAAAATTCCTGCTGAGGATGCAGAAACCTTCCTCTAATCCAGATCATCAGGATTATCTGGATTATTATTGTTATTTATCACCAGGAATACCCTGCAATAAAATCCTTCTGTAGATTTTAAGTTCATAAAAGGCAGACCACAGAGTTAAGATTGGTGGGGTTTTCTCCTCCCTTGGATTTTAATGTTGCTGAATGATAATGGCATCCATTTTTAAACCTGCTTTTGCAGCCTGCAGCCAGGTTTCTTCATTGAATTCATGCAGGTAGACTACATATAAATGCAATATTGTCATTAATGATGTGAGTGGTGTCCTAAATATCTTCATACACTGTATTTGCATGTCAAAAATGGTTAACCTTCATTTCAGAGGTCTGATGTTTCTTTAGCAAGAAAATAATTGAATAGTACAGGAACATGCTCCCGATAAATACTGAAGGATGCCCTGTTGTAAGAGAAACTCAAGTGCATGTTAAACAACTGCAGGCAGATCTATTTTGTAATTTAATAGAGGAGCTCATTTGAATGTTTTCCTGAGGGAATGCCACTTCAGTGAGCATGTTGGTTGACTCGTAAGAACTAAACCACTTGTATCAGAAGGGAAGCCCTGTGGGATGTCGTGTTGAGAGGGGATGTTGAGCAGGGTATGTGAGTATTTGAATTTTTTGGATATGGATTTGCTGTCACAAGAAAGTTTTGGATGAGGCAGAAAATTAAGGTAATCCTTGGTCAGGCCCAAAGCCCCACTCTAGCTCTCTTGGAACCCCTTTAGGCACTGGAAGCACCTTTTCCAGTGAACCTGAGGCTTGTGCTTCTCTGAGCATTTGGGATACAGGAAATACTGAACACCAAAATGTTGTTCCTTTTCTTTTTTTAAAGCAAGTTAGAAAGTTAGTAGCACTTTGCCCCTGTGCTTTGTTCCCCAAACCCTATTCCTGCTGGCAGCGAGCATCTCTCACTTGTGCCTGGAATCCAAACGCTGTCATGGCAGATCCTGAATGGGCTCCTACCCCAGATTTGGAGGTGGCTTCAGGAATTTTAGAAGATATTAAATATGCAATTTCAGTTTATCGTTGTCTGCACAGAGCTTTTATTCTCTAGTCTGCCTTCCTGGTACATGCTTACTTTTTACACCTTGAGCACCTCTGGCTCTGCAGTTGAAGTTAAAGCTGTTTGGTAAAGGAGGAGTGCGTTGGTTTTGTTTTGGCTTTTTTCCTGAAATACAAATTATTTTAAAAAGTGGATAATGTGCTGAAAAATGCTTGTATGCCTCCTATACAATTGTAGCTGTATATAGGGCAGGTTAGTAATCTTTGCAGAATCACAGCTTACTACCTCAGCTCTGAAATCATTGTTATTTCCAGTAAAAGGGCTTTTTCATTGCATTAAGAGGTTGTGCCCCTTACGTGTCAGCAGTGATCACCCTTCGGTCATTACACTCGTGGCAATTGTTGACTACATCATCTTGTACCTTTTGGCTTATGAGAGATTATTCCTGAAGCACAGTGAATGAACTGTGCTATCATGATGCCTGGCAGGTATAATTTTTTAAGATGCTATGTTAAAATACATTTTACTGAGTCTGCTAAAGTTTCTTTTTATTTTGGTTTACTATTTGCATTGTAATAGCCTTACAACCTTTAAGTGATGATCCCCGACTCTGCTTGCCTTCAGGAATACTCAGGATTTTACAAACGGAATAGGACATGATGCTTTTACCCTGAAAAATTTCTGCCGCAGGCTTTTTTCTTGGCAGATAGCCAGCTTTTTCTTAAAAATTATACCTACACCTAAACAGTGAAAAAAGTGACAAATTTTTCTTGGTCTTATTGTCCAAGTACTAATTATATGATCTGTTTAAACCCCTCAGACTTCAAATGCAGCATATCTCCGTTTTGAAGGATAAACCTAGGGTACTATTTTTCCAAGTGCCATTAGAAAAAGGCATAAGTGGAGGTATCTAACACACATAAAATTCTGTACGAACACCATTCCAAGGACAGCCAAATCCCTAAAGCTTTAAGCTTCTCTTTGATCCCATGGATTAGTGGAGATTTCCACTTTTGCAGCGCAAATTTTTGGGCTGTTAGGGATGCCCAGAGCAACTGTGTTTTCCAGGGAGATGAGTCAGGTAGGATCAATATTGCTCCCAGTCTTCCTCCAGTGGTTGGTAGAGCAGCTCCAGATAGGTCTGAATGTTCCAAGGATTGAACATTCCACCTGTAGTTTGTTAATGCCAAGGATTTATGGTGCAGCTGTTGATGGGGTCAGTGACAGTCAGACACATTCAGGTGGCATTGCCACACTGGCCTTGTGTCACAGGGTTGGAGCAGAGGCTCTGTGAGGAAGATGAAGTTCTTCTTCACCTTGGATGAAACATTGACAGTCTTCTTGGGTAATATAACACAATACAAGGGGAATATTTAAGTCCTGGTGGAATGATTCTCTTGCCCATTCAATAATAACCACACAATAACTCATGCTGGGATAGGTGTGGTTGGTCTCACCTGTGAGGATGTTTCTAAAACAGGCTGATCATGAGGAAGGCTATGGTGAGAAAGCCTGCAGAGACACCAGAAGGGGATTTTCAGGTGCAAGGAGAAAGCTCAAAGGTGAAATAATAAGAGATATTAGTGGTATTTAGAAGATAGATGTTCTGTAGGCCAACAACATCTGTATGTAAGAGAAAGACTGATTTGTATCAGCCATTTACTGTCTAAAATTAGTATTTACAGTATAAATACTGTAATGTGCTTGTAGCATCTCTTCTGGTGACAATCCTGAGCAATGCAGGAATCCTGTTTAGTGGAGTCAGGGCTCAGCTGTCTGGGTGAGCTGTGGCTTCTCTCAGGCCAGAACGATTATAAATTTAAACCTTAACAATAAAATAGCATCAGGCTAAAGCAGTGCTCAAAGAATGGGAACTGTCTCAAAGGATTATCAAAAACCTCATGAGGGGTTGTCATAAGTCCTTCAAGAGCTTCAGAAGCAGCGTGGATGTGGTCAGCTGGGGCAGGGGTGTGATCCCAGGATGACTCCTTTCTCCTGGGGTGACTGTGCAAGGGATAAGCTGGGCAGGTTTGGTTACACAGGAGTTTTAATTTGGTCTCATTCAATGGTACAGTCGCTCTTCACTGCTCACCCCCAAATCATCCTTTGTCAGACTCACTGGTGCTGTACCTGGTGAAACGAGACAAGTTCCTTTGACAGCTGTGTTTGTTAAAACCCAGTTTTGTAAATAATTCACCTCCACCGGGGCCTTACAGCCTGAGCAGCTGCAGGTAGGAATCGAGGAGGCCCCTGGTGAGTATTTCATCATCTTTCGGAAGGGCTGGTTTTGGCAGGGACTAAAACAAAGGAATTCAAGGTAGTAAAATATGTGCACTCAGAGACAAATATTTTTGGGTGTAGAGAGACATTGTGTGAGAGCTTCCCATCAAACTCCCAAGTGTGCTTTTGTTATCTAAACTAAGAAAAGAAGATTCTGCTCAGCAGATGAGAGCAAAATTTAAAGCAGGGGTAAAAACAAACAAGCAAGAGACTTTTAATACTTTTTTTTATGATTTAAAGTTGTACTATTCTCCTACTGTTCTGATAGAATTGTCTGTTTCTTGGTTTATCTTCTGCAGGGGATAGGATAGATCATGCTTATGAATGGCATGAACAATTTTTAAAATTTATTTTATTTTTCATGTGTGTTGCTTCCCATCACCATCACCAGAGTGCGAAGCTCTAACAATAGAAACCTACAATTAAGAAAGGATATTATTAGTATCTGAAGGTTTCTGGCACTGTTCTTTACTGTAGGTTTGTCAGCATTTATACTTTGTCCTTGTTTCCTGCTTTAAAGTTTTTAGTAGTGTACAGCGTGAAAAGTTTTGTTTTGCATAATAAGAATATTGTCAGTGCATAACAAATGCTTTGTTTTTAGTGAAAAACCCCAAACCCACCCCAAACAAAACAATTTCCAAGTGATGCACTTTCATAGTGGATACCAAACTGATGCTCTTAGAGAGCTGTGTTTTAATTAAAACCTGTTTTATTATTTGTTGGAACCAAAGCTGTTTGCTCTGTTGCAAGACACTTCTCTTTGACATGTGAATCTGCTGCTCAGCCAGACATTGAATGTCTTAATAATCCTTTATATTTGTCATCTCATGTTTGGAAACACACAGAGAGCAGAACCCCAGTAGGATGCAGCCATTTCTTTCCTTGGCATCTGGAATTGTGCTGTGATTTCATGGCTTATTCTTAACCTGAACCATCAGAACACAACTCAGCAGAGGCTGCTGGCTGTTGCTTGGCATCGAGGAGAAATTACATAAATCCGAAGGCTGGGGCTGTTTCTGTCAGAAATGAAGTTTCCCAGGATTACTGAAAATCCTTTTCGAGTTGTTGCGAGTGCCTGGGCTTGGGGAGCTTGATGTGCACATGTCACAAGGGTTATGGGCCCTTCCTCCCCCACCCCATCCTTCCTCTCCTACAGGCAGTTCTTCCCAGCTCCTTGGAGGAGAGCTGCACGGTCACAGAATATACTGCTTTAATTTAGAAGCTCCATACAATGTTGTTATTTAGAGGGGGAGATCTCATTTGGATTAATATTAATCAAGACCACTTGAGGTTTAGGTTAAAGGCAATAAATAAATGCAGCTTTTATAACCATGGGAAGCATTTGCAACAGTTTTGGAAATTATTTTAAAAAACAGTATTGGGATAATTAACAGGAAAGTAGTTTTAAAGCTTGTCTTGCAGCCCCTCTGGAAAGCAATTTTGGTGTTTAAGAGGATGAGAGATGTTTTCTGTCCTGGAAACCAGCTGGCAGAAGCTCTAGCACAGAGTATTCTTAACTCTATTTGAGCTGAGAGAGACTGGCACCATGGGAGGAGGAGGTAAGGACCGGCATTTTCAAGAATCCCGGTTCTGAAATGCAAAGATGTGTATATTGGTGCCTTGTAGATGCTTTGTTTGGCTTTACAGGATATACATGCATATATTTATATATATATGTATGTGTGTGTGTGTACGTGTATTTTTTTGTATGTATCTGTATGGGCAGATACACCTTTGTGACATTTTCATGCCAGAGGGGAAGGTGTAGAGGAGAACAGGAACACATATTCAGAGGTACCCACAGCTTCTGCTCACTTGCTCGCTCATGACTTGTCCTAGATTTGCCTCATTTACCTTGGGGAGTTGGAAGATACAAATTTTGCTCTCTGAACCAAGAGCAGGGGTATCTAGAGGAGATGGAGGTGGCTGGGCTTTTCCCAGTAATTTGTTTGAAACATCTAATGAATTTTCATAAAATGTCTAAGGAGAGAAAAAAAAAAAAAAGCTCATGTAGGGTTTTGCTCCAGAGGTTTTCTAGGCTAAAAAAGCAGTCCAAAATACTCCTTGAAAAAAGGAAATTCAAGTAACTCTTACTGTGAGATGAGTGAAAATGTGCGGACTCGATGTGTGGGACCAACGGGAAATGATCGAAGTGGGAAGAGTGCATTGCCCTCAGTCTGGGGAAGTGGGAGGAAATGTGCCAGTCAGGATTGTTTTTCAGCTCTCCTTGCTCTGCTATTTTGATTGAGCCTCCTTGTACAAAATATGATGTTTCTTTACAGGGAAAGCATCCATTGACATGGCAGCTCATGGAATGGGAAGCTTGGGGTTGAGTTGAAGACTTAATGAAGGGCTGTTGGCAAGGAGCTGTCTGGAAGCATAAGCTGCCTGTGATGCTGCTCAGGAATACAAATTCTTCCCTCTTAGGGAAGGCATCGGGGGATGCAGATGGAATCTCTCATGCTGAGCATGAAAATTTAATCTGGGTAAATGACATCCCCCGGTCGGTAGAAATTAGGGAAGAGGAGCTGCAGCTCATGGGTCTGCTAATAGTTCCCAGCAGCGAGGGGCTCATGAGGCTTTCACCAGAGATTGTACGAGATAGGCATAATCTGCAAGAACTGCCTGGCATGTTATGATGCTACATCATGACACCTCTCCAGAGTGTTTTCTGTGACTAGAACTTGCTGTGAAATGGTGCTGTGCCTTCAAGAGGACTTTTTAGAATTTATGAGAGATCTACTGAATTACAGTCTATCAGGGTGAAGCCTTCTGCTGGTGAGACCAGTTGACTGTTGATGTGCATAAACAAAGTGTGTGTAAGGATGATTGGGAGATATAATCCTGATCACCAGAATAAAATGTGAGTATCTGTTACAGTTTATCTTGCTATACGAATTAGTACAAATGTTTTGATGTAGTTTTTTTAAAGTATTTTAACTCAGTGTTCAGAATATCCTATGGTGAATAATGAAATGAAGGCAAGAAATAAAATATCACAGTGCTGATCTAGCTTTATGTGTTATTTTTTGTCAGGTTTTCACCGAGTTTTCTGAATCCCACCACTTGTCATTGAGTTGACTACGGTAGAGCCTGCATCACAGCTGTACATTATTCCTTCTAATTTGTGTTACCTTGTGCTTGTCAAGATAAAGTTTATTTGAAGTTCAGGCAGCTTAATTGTCTGGCTGTTCTCTGGCCCCTTGGGATTTTGCCATTTTCTCTAGTCTTGATGAATTTGCGGTTTAGTGCCACCCATCATGCATAGCTCTTCCTTGGCCACTCCTTGCAGGAAATGTGGTTTAGCCCATCTCTGTATTCAAGGACGAATGCTGGTGTGGGGTTTTGGGGCGTTTTTTTGTCACTGAAGTTGATTACTATGTGATTGGAGCGGGATTAAGGAGGACGAAAGAGAGGCAGGGACCATTCACCAGTCCCAGCTTAAGCTCTGGCTCTGGAGCGTTCCTGGAGCAGCTCTTTGCTTATGCTGACATTCAGTGAAGCCTCTTGAGGGTGAACTTGCTCCTGTGAAGATTTCCCTCTTCCTTTCCCCCTGGCAGGCCAGGTGACATTCTGAGGTTCATTCCAAGCTACTCCCCAGACTTCTCCAATAAAGCTCCTTCAAGTCACTGTCCCTGGCTTTTGAACGTTCAAGTAACTTGACATTTTCTTTATCCCAAAAACCAAGCACACTGACTTCCCTGACTGAAGCTTAAAATTTCTTGTTTTAACATCTTCCTCTAGTTGCTTTCAAACACTGTGATTGATGAATTCTGATTTCAAACAACTCATAAGGCCGATCAGTCTGTAATTTTCAAGATCTTTCCAGGGTGTTTCCCACTCTAGCTGGCTTGGATGGAAAATGGAATATTATTCCCTGGTAAATTGTGAGTAAAGCAATCATTTATGGCTTTATATCAGTCAATCAGTTATGTTCTTGCTAAGTGGAGAGCAGGGAAGTGTCAGGGGCACACCATGCACCGTGAGCTCTGCCTGTAATACTTCCATTAACTCCTCACTGTGCAGTAGGTGAGAAGCGACCAGGGCAATGTATTCACCTCATGTCTTTAGTTTGATCTGCTGAAATAAAAAGAATTTGTTGCTGCACTGTGCTGGCCTATTCTGGAGCCCCTTGGTTTGGTTCCCAGTTGTGCCATCCCATGTCATTGGTATTCCGTGAGGGTGCGTGGCCGCTCGCAGGGAGAGAAAGAAGTCCTGGGGGCTCAGGGGGAAATTGCCAGCCTGGTCTGGCTTTTCACTCTCAAACCATTGAGGGAAGCTAAGTGCCATGGTGAAAATACAAAAGTTTGGGATTTTATCATGTGAAATTGGATTACCTGCTCCTCTCCTTATGAATGTCTGCTGTGCTCAGAAATATAAGTCTTGGTTTTTATATGCTGATAAAAAATCTGTTAATGTCCCTCTCTGAGGCTGTACTTTGGCTTGTATAAAATCAAATCCTTCCCACCCCCCTCCCCATAAGGCACTTAAACAACCCTAAGTGAAGATTAATGTTCCATTACACTTTTATCAGTTGCATTATAGACTGAAATGCACTGGTCAAATGCAGATTGATCTTCTGTGTCAAATAATAGCAAAAATCAATACTTTTATTTTTCTTTTTAAACCATTGTATCTACAGAAACGCTCATTTGCATCAAGTAAGTCCCTTGTTTTATTTGATCTCAGATGGGGGATCTGTGTGTTGCCCAGGCTGAAGCTGCTGGAAAGCCCAGCTTTTAAGCCCTGGGATCTGTGAGCACCCACATAATTCCTCCTATCACATTTTAACTTAACATTATTGTTTGTTCTTTGAATTCAGAGGCTTGTACAAGATCTTATTGCCTAAAAAGAGAGGAGTAACTGAGCTGTTGGGGTTCCAGCTGGCGCCGGCTGACAAACGCCACAGGAATTGCTGGTCCTGGTGGCAACTTGTATGGCGGTGTGTGGGGTCAATGGACTGGTGCCGCGCTTCTCCCCAGAGTCCCTCGCAGAGACACTGTGGTGGTGCTCTGTTAGCACCTACACGAGCATCCAGCCTCACCCTTGCTGGTGGATGCAAGCAGCCACTCACAGTTCTGTGTGTTATGGAGATGAAGAGACAAGAGGGATTCTTTGAGTGCAATTCCGAGGCCGTTTATTGGGGTCCGCGCGGACCGCGAATGAACCGTCCCGAAAGGGAGGCAGAGACAAAGAACCTCAAACAAACCCGCCCATTTTTACCCCAAGGGGTCCCAGGGGCGGGCAGAACATCAGTAACCAATAATCTGAGGGCTGGGGGGGGGAGGAAAGGTTGAATGGCATAATGGGGGCCAATGGAAGAGGGGAGGGGAGGGGGGAGAGGACCAGGGACCAGTGGAGTGCTGTAGGAAGAACCTTCTGGCACAGTGGTATGGGGAGAGATCCCTTTGTAACAACATGGGGGGTGTAGCGTGGACTGAACCACTGCAACAATCTTGGGTGTATTTAAAGTTTGATCTCTGGTGCTTGCCTCAGAAATTCACTTTTTGGGCCACTTGGGGGGAAGTTGTTGGCATTTAGGTATGGAAATCCAAGTGGCTGCTTTGTGTAGATCCTGAAGGTGATCAAGGCTGCCTTCCCAAGGTTTTTGCTGCTTTATTTCTTCATTGGGTAGCTGCTGATTCCTGTTACTTTTGCCCTGCATCCATAGCTGGCACAGGCTGACTTCACCCATCAAAAACCATCTGAGTAATGTGACTCAGGTCAGCTGAGGACCTTGGAGAAGACAAAGTTACTATGTTTAATTCTTTTACCTCAATCCTTTCAACTTTCACCCAACTGGCCCTCAGAATAAGAGAGTTGCTAGGCAACTTCTTCCTTTCTTCCCATGGCATTTCTCTCCTTCTCTCGTGGTTTGGATTTCAGAGGGTCTCTTCCATCCCAGTAAGTAGTCATTACTTCCCATAATCTTGCTGCAAGGAGGCAGGATGATATTGGTGCAACACAAAGCTGATTCCACCTAATTCCTGAAAGGAATGAGAGACTTGTCTTTACAAACAAGCTCTGGGCCTGCTGGTAGATGGAATTAGCACTGAGAGATAAGAGGAAACAATGGGAAGGATTCCACTGATTGATGAATGGAAAAGAGATTTGCCTCTACAAACAGACTGTAGGTCTACTGATAAATGAATTTGGATATTGAGAAATGAAAGAAACAATGGGAAAATCATAAAAGTCAAGAAGAACTAAAAATACAGGGGGGGTTATACATTAGAAGGGAACCTTAGGTATTAGGCGTTCTGGAAGTCTGTACCTCTCGAGTACCTCAGCCAATGGGGAAAGAGAAAGGGAAATGCGGCCGGGAAATTAGGATAAAAAGGAGGCTGCGACTTCCAAAAATTTGAGAGACCCCAGGGGAATGCCCCATGGTCTCTCCCTTTATTAGAATAAAGTAATGGGACTTCTCTGTCTCCCTTTTGGACATAAACCTCTGGTGTTCATGGATTAATTTTCCTAACATTCCTTATCAAAACTGCTTCTTGAGCTGCTTGGATTCCTTTTGAGTTCCTATGGCAGGTTTCCAGCCAAGCACTGGGTCTGGCTGTGTTGAAAAAGCCCTTCTGGGGTGGTGATGGTGGTGTCATAAATAGGAAGGGCTCAGGTGTTACCACACAGCAAAGTAAAGAGATGGGGGGAGTGTTGCATTACAGAAAGCTGCCTATCAGAAAGGAAAGTGAAATAATTTCCAGGCCGAATATCCTGAGGTTTTTTTATTTTTGGTTTTAAACTTAATAGCATTTTTGGTGAACCTGGGCAGTTAGACTTTGCTTCTCTTTCAGCCAAGGGGAAGTGAAGAAAAAAAAAGTAAACCATAACATTTTTAGGTTTTATTTCAGCATCTTTTAAAACCTGTCATAGAATCCTAGAATGGTTTGGATTGGGAAGGACCCTATCTCGTTCCACATGGGAGGGACATCTTCCACTAGCCCAGGGACATCTTCCACTAGCCCAGGTTCCTCGAAGCCCCATCCAGCCTGGCCTTGAACAGAAACTGGTCGCTCTTGATGAATCAGACACAGTGTTTCTGTCCTTGCTGGTTTTTAGCTTCAAGCTCTCACAATGATGTTCTGGATTTAGCCTTTGGAGGTTTGAGGATGTAACTTCCCCTGGGTTCAGTAAGTGGTTTTTATGAGCACTGACATATGTATTAAATGATTCACTGTAGATGAGAAAATAGTGGCTTTCTGTCATGTAATTTTTAATTATAAAAAATGCAACTGAAGAGAAACAAAGTGAAGAGAGAAAAATCCGGTTATTATTTCTGAGGTGGATGCTTCTCTGCATCTCTCTGCAGCTCTTGCTGTCCTGAGGATGTTTTTTGCAGTGGGATAAAGGCACCTTTAAATAGTCTGTTTAAAATATAATTGGCAAGTGCTCAGCTACAGTATTGTAATTCAGTTGCACGGAATTTGCATATAACACGGGGATGGAAAAATACAGTAATAGTGACTGAAGGATTTATGGTGTTTTAGTGTTTACTGCTCTGGATGCTGATTTTCCTGAGCCTGGGTTTATCAGTTGTCTGGCAGTGGATGATTTACAGGTGCTATAAATGACACCAGCATTTACAGTTGTGTTGTTTTGAGTTAAATGCTGTTCTAGGGAACTGGACTCAGTTAAATGGTTTTTCCTACAAATAACATTGAACCAGCTTCCAGCTACAGGCTCCTTGCCCAGGCATGGGTTTGGGAGGGAGGTATGCAGTCTGCAGGACCTCGCACAGCACTGGTTTATACCTGGGGCCTTGTAGCTGCACTGTTTCAAAGCTGGGTTTGTGTGGTGCAATCACATTGCACGATTGGCTCTCCCATTTCCCTTTTTTTTTTCCTTCTTCTTTTTAATATCCAATTCAATGTTTTTTGAATTTAGTCTCAGTATTGCTTTCCTAACAGAATAAAAGTGTATCTAAGAGAGCCAGCCTGGTTTAGCCTTCATAAACTTATTTCTTTTTCTAATTTTAAAAAGAAATCTTCCTCACACTTGACCCTAAAAGGGGGAGTGAAAGCCTATAAAGATATTGCAGAATTGGCTCTCAGGAAAGCAGCTGCCATTTTCATGTGCAGAAAGCTAAATGTGGGAGTGAAGGGGCCTGTGAGCTCGATGATGTCCAGCTGCTGGATGGCTGCCTTTTAACATGGGATGCAGCCGTGTCCAAGTGTCTCTGTCACAGGGAATCACGGACCCTGGGCAGTGGAATGGTCCTGCTGGGCCTGTAGAGCTGGACATGGAGACCTCGAGTTACTGCAGTTAGTCCTTGCTGGACACAAGGAGGGAAATAACAACAAAACAAAAGAAGGAACAAAGATATACATGGAATTTAAGCAACACTGTATCACTTCCCAAAGTAATAAACGTGCCAGAGTTAAAAAAACTTTTGCGATAAGTCCCTGGGAAAGATCATAAAACCTTGACAGCCTTTTAGAGAGGCTATCAAAAACCCCAAACTGATGCTCTGCTGTTGAATCAGAGAATCCCAGAACGGTTTGTGTTGGAAGGGATCTTAAAGCTCATCTCATTCCATGCCCTGCCATGGGCAGGGACACCTTCCGCTAGACCAGGTTGCTCAGAACCCCATCCAGCCTGGCCTTGGACACTTGAGTATAAGCACCTTTGAAATGCGATGGTTTTCATGTAGTTTCTGCCCAAATTGCCAGCAGGCCAAAGTACGTAAAGTTTGAAGGCAAGTACGTAAAGTTGAGATGGCATTGGCGATTCTTTGTGGCTGTGTGGGTACTTCACAGAGGTACCTGTTGTTCCCTGGCCCCTTACCTAGTGACACTATATAATAACTGATACTGTATAGTAACTGAGGCCCTGACATGTGGACGTTGAACTGGAAAAGGAGCAGTATTTGAACATTTGAATAATAAAGTAATTGTAAGGAGAATCCTTGGGGGCATAAGGAGAAGAACTCAAAATAACTCCTAGAGGGTCAGTTCAGTTGATCCCCATGAGAAAGGAGTTCTGCTTGGAGTACAGTGGAAGAACTTCGGAAATACTTTTGAGACAGTGTTGTCCTCAAAATGATGAAGAGTATGGTGGGTGAAATTTTCACTTGCCTATGGATGTTGTCCTCTGCCCTCAGGTGTGAGTGAAGGTCCCAGTGTGGGCCAGCCTCGGTGTTGCATTTACACTCTTGGAGCCAGTCCCTGCTCAGTCCCTCCTCAAGGCCAGCCAAACAGACTGTGAACTCACGTCCTCCTTTTTGAAGTCGTCTCAGTCTTTTGCAATCCATATTTCTGATTCCTTCAGGGGCCTTGTATTATTTTGTCCCACTCTCACAAATTAAATAGTGTTGCATTAACTCTTCTCCCTATCAGTTTTCTCTTCATGAGAAAACTGCATGAGCATCTGCAGAGCTTTAGCGTGTTTGGATGTCTGCTCTGGCCTATTTTGACCTGGGTTTTCCACATGAATTATGATCCTGTAGCCATTTGTATTGTTCTGACAGTACAATTCTTAAATAAAATCCTATTACATTTCAATTCCTACTGATTGTATTCAATGGTCTTCGGAAGCCCTTTTCAATTCTTTATAATACATTTTTTCTCCGCTCCTACAGCTGAGCAGAATGTGTATTTTTTTCCCTGCTCTGTATGGCTTTTCTCCTTGCTTTGACTGCTGTGAGGCTGTTTTCAGCTGGGCTTTTCCCCCGCTTCTGTTCACGTGTTGATTTGGCAGAAAAATGCCAGTGTGGGCTCAGCAGCGTGGCTGGGCGGCTGTGAGAGGGTGTGGGAGAACGCTCCATTTTCACGATTATTTCCTCCAGCCTGCCCCTGCTCAGTGATACACCTTTCACAACTGCAGCACCACGAGCTAGCAGTTCATCTCCCTGCATCCAGAAGCTTCCCAGTCCCACAGCTGGACTGACGTGTGACCCCCTGCTCCTTCCTTGATGGGTTACATTCCATGTGCTGCCTAAAGGGAGTTGGAAGCAGGACTCGAAATAGTTTTGGGTGGTTCCTGGTTGCCAGGTCAGCTCCGGTTTCAGCTTTTGGTGGTGAACAACACAGATTAGTTTATACTCTTCACTGTTCCTGCAGAGATGTGAAGGCCCACACACCCCTTTCGAAGATAACTTGTATTATTTAATGCCTTCTTCAGTGCCTGTGTCCATGCTGTGCATACAAGAAGCACTGGTGTGGTGTTTGCATGCATTGGTGCTGAATTTAACCCAGTATCTAACCCAATATCTAACAGGCCTTTCCAAAAGGATGCTGTGTGCCTTTGCTTCAGGTCTGCAGGGGTTTTGCTGAGCTGGGATTTGTGGGTGAGTTATAAATGCTCTGAGTGGTTCTTAAACCTCATTATGTACCAAAAATTGCTTCATTGTTACTATTGTGCATGGTATTTGGTTTAAATAAATTCAAGTGGTATCCATGAAAAGTTTATACCATGAAACAGAAAGTTGTGCTTTATACACAATTGGTTTTAAATTGTGGTTTTTGAGTTTAAACAGGTCCTTAACCTTGTGGCTCAAAGCTGAAGAGCACTATACAGGTGTATGAGATACAGAATAGGACCCAGCTCCCTATACACAGAAAATTATTGTGGTCACTTTGGGAAATGTAACATTAAGTCAAAATACAGAGACAGGATGCTACCAGCTGGAATAAGATGCAGATAGTAGAAAGAAGACAGAAGCTGGTTTCTGTGTTTTAAATCCTTGTGAGGTCTGTTGCTGACTTGGCTGCTCCTTGTCATCAGTGGGAGGAGAGATCTGCAGCCCTCCCTGCTCCTCTGCCACTGATCCAGCTCTGCCCTGGCTGGTTGTGTTTGAGTTACAACTGTGTTACATGAACTGAAAATATTGCAATTGGTTTTGGCTAGTCTGCTGCTCATTTATTTATTTCATAGGCTGAAACATGGTTTAGATCTTATTTTGTGAATTTCTAGACTTGGTTATGGATGTATCCATTCAGCATCTCACTGTGGAACTGTAACTGATGATGTTCTTTTTTTTAAATAAAAAAAAAGGGAAAAAGTCCCTGCCCAAAGCTGGGACTGGAGTAAACTCCTAAATCTTTGTTGAAGGAGTGGAATAAGGAAATATTTTTGCCTCCATCAGGGATGTCCAGAAGCTCCTGTGCCTGAGTGCTGGATGGGGAGGTGGGATTGAAGTAGGGAATGGATCACAGCAGGTTTTACAGGAGCAGAACTCGGTTCCTGTCTCACCTGTGTTTTTCCAGCTGCCTGTTCTGGGCTGGAGGTTTCTGAAGCTCTGCTGCTCGGAGCGCAGCCTGCTTTCTCAGCCCCCCTCACAGCTGGGGATTCCCAGGGATAACCTGCAGGATAGGGTATGAGACTGGATAGGATATGGCGTAGGGGTCTTGGATCAAACCATACCAACACACACGTTCTGGTACTGTGGCCTTCAACACCAAAAATCCTGTGTTCTCCTCTTTGGTGCTGAGGAGTTACCCTGCAAAGCAGGAAGGAGCAGTCAATAGTGCAATTCTGGGAACACAGATTGCAGTGTGCTTCCCTTTCATTCCTGCGTGTGCCATTTCCATGGGACTACAGTTAGGAAATCATTAAAAAAACCCCCAGTAGAAATGCTGAACCCTATGCAGCTGTTCAGAAGAGCTAAGAGTGAAGTGAGCTGCTTTATTAGCTCTTATCCTGAATTGTACCTGCTGATTTTTAGCCAGATTGCAGCTGTCGGTTCAGCCATGCAGGAGACAAACGTGCATGGAATGGGTGCCTGTGCTAGGATCGCTCCTCAGCAGCCTGGATGAGTCACCTCCTGTGGTTTTGAGCAGCATCTCTGCACTTATTCTGTCATTTAAGTGTTATCAGGTTAGTGAAGAAAGATTTCTTATTTCTCCAGCTCATCTGCAAAAAAAAGGATGCCCCTTGAAACTGCTCCATCTCCTAATTGCACAGCAGCAGCAGCAGACGTGCACATGGCAAAGGTTTCCTTGCTGCCACATTAGCAGCAGGTCCCCAGCATCTCAGCCCCTTGGCTTCTGCATAGCTCAGTTGTTCCGTGTCAAGTTTCTCCTCAGTGGCACATAAAGTAGCTCCTGCTGCAGCTCTTTGGATGAAAAATGCCTTGGAAGCAAGGTGGGGGTGGGTCGTGGGCTCTCTGTGGATGCAGAGACATCCAGGGACATCCAGCCACTCCTCTCCAGGTTGCATCTGCTTCCATCTTCCTCTGGGGGCAGGAATTTGGCCCAAACCTGCTGCTTGGCCAAGCTTAGCAGGGTGCAAGTGTCGGGTGCTGTGCTGGGGTTTAGCATTCACACCAGCTGGCTTCTCCGACACACCGGCAGCAAAGAGACGGGAAGGACTTCCGTATAGAGTTCCGAGAGTAAGAATTTATTGCATCCTCACCTGTGGAGGATTCTAGTGATGAAAGCCTCAAACAGTGGAAAACATGGGATTTTATACGGGAGCGGGGGAGAGCATCGGGGACCAATGATCTGAGGGCTGGGGGGGTGGGACACAGGCGGGGCTTTGGCATATAAGGGAAAAAGGGGTACAGGGATCCAGAGGCCGGTCAGGGAAAGAGAACTGGGGTACATTTGCATGGGAGAAACAAAAAACATCCTGGGAGGCCTCACCCTAACCTGGGGATATCTCTCAGGGTCTGTCCTTCTAGGGGACTCTCATTCCCTGATTGGGATACTCACTGGCTCCCACATGCAAGGACAGGTCTCTAGATGAAAGCTGGAAGCTTACAGCATAATGTATTCAAGGCAGAGTCAAAGCAGATTCCCAGGGTGAGGTGGGGTAATTGTGTGCTGGATTTTTGAGCAGAGGGGTGAATTGCTGCTATGTATGTGTTCATCATTCATTGATGGAGCTAGAGGTGGAGGGAGATGCTGGGGTCTGTCATCTCATTTGTGGGTATTTTTAAGGATTTTCTTGGGAATAACCAGTCAATTGGCTGTGGGGCTTGTTGTTGTAGAGCTGTATGGATAGATCAGTGGGTCTGAAGGGAGTTGAGACCCTGCAAACAGGCAATTACAGATAGTTGCATTAGGACCCATCTTGGTGTGATTATTTCTACCTTCATGGTGGCCCACAGGAAAGATTAAGAAGTAGTTTGGGAAAGAAATCAAAGTGTGAAATAACAAAGAATGAAGATTAGACATTCAAGTCTTAAAATTCCAGGTCTTCACTACAGTAGTGGGTGGTATTAGATCATTGATGCTTTTCCTGTTGAAATAAAGATGTGCTTCACATTTTTAGGACAGACTTTTTAAACCACTGCTTTTTCTGGGAGAGGGGCAGTCCTAAAAAGAGCTTAGCTCCAGGCCAGAGTCAGTGTTGACATTTGCAGATGCATCCCCTGGCCCTGGTGGGGAAGAGGAGGAATTCAGGAGGCTGTTTTTCCAGTGTGGTAATTATCCCTCAAGGTTTTCCTCCAAAAGTTGTGGGTCTTGTTGATGAAGTGGCTGCAGCTTCTACATCATTTATTTTAGTCTGATTTGACATGATGGTGGTGACTGCCTAGGTGTAATGGTTGCATCTTTATTTTATTAAGGCGGAGACAGGGGATTGAGTCTTCAAAAGGGAGATGATGCTCAGACCTGTGCTTAGATGTGTACAAAATACTGTATAAATCACTGTTCCTGTACCTCAGGGCCTTTTACTGTGTCCTGCTCAGTAAAGCACGTCTCACTCTTAAACCATGAAGACAGAAATAAAATTAAATAGGAGATCTTATTGCTGCCTTTTTTTTATACTTTAGAGGTGCTTGGGCTACCTTCTCATTACAGTAAGTGCTGGAGATGATTCTTAGATACACAAGAAAGTCATGTACTGAGAATTGAACCTGGCTTTTCTGTAGTCCTGTCTAGTGTCTCACATCACATCAGCCCAGGCTGCCACTACCAGCACTGCATTTTCAAAATCCCTTTGGAAATAAATCACAAAGCAATCTTCGTTCCCTGAAACTGGACATTTAGGAAGTGACCTCAAGCCACTTAACATAAGTGTAAAGGTCTTGTTGCTTTTAATCAGATCCCTTATGGTGGTTGCTGGTGGGTTTTCAATTATCTGGTGTTGGCTGTAGTCTCTTTTAGTATGGGGCAAGGGTAATGGCTTCAAACTGCCAGAGGACAGGGTTGGATGGGATACTGGGGAGAAATTCCTCCCTGTGAGGGTGGGGAGGCCCTGGCACAGGGTGCCCAGAGAAGCTGTGGCTGTCCCTGGGTTCCTGGAAGTGTCCAAGGCCAGGTTGGATGGGGCTTGGAGCAGCCTGGGCTAGTGGAAGGCGTCCCTGCCCATGGCAGGAGGGGGAATGGGCTCTAAGGTCCCTTCCAACCCAAACCGCTCTGGGATTCTGTGAACATCTCTGTCATGTCCTTCTAACAACCACAGCAATCTCTGCTGTAGAAGCAGGAAATATTTAGATGTTGTCAGCATATTGTCATATAATCTTATTTTTTATGAAAAGTGCTTGTTTTTTCTGCAAAGTATTGAGGATAAATGTCCTGAGTCTTTGGAAATCTGGTTGAGTAGCTCCAGCTTCTATGTTAAAGACAAGCTCTCATACTGCTACTGGTTTGGAAAAGGTTGTACAGATGAAATATGTTTGAAAAGTTTGAGTTCTCACCTGAAATCTCTGTGTGCAAACAAAACCAAATTTTCTGCAGTGTTGCCAGCCAGTTAAATTTCATCTATCTTTAATATTTTGTCTATTAATTCTCATAGAAAGAGGGGGAAAATAATTAAATATTAGAACTGTATTCTGTAATGGTGGTGGTAATCTTTGTATCACTACTCCTAAAGTATTTAAAGGTAAAAAAAAAAAAATCAGAATGAAATGTAATTTTCTTTGGAAACAGCAAAAATGATAAGTTGTATGACTGATATCTCTTGTGCTACTGGGCTTTTCACACTGATTTTACTTTAACTTCACCCTGTGTGAATGAAGAGCATGATTGCAATGCTGTTCATGTTCCCTTCCATATTTGTATTTTACTCTGTGATGTTTGAAATCTTTTTCCTTGGATTTACTGGTGTTATTTCTCCTTAAGAATCTGAGGAAGCAGAAGATGCTCTCAGGAAGGATCATGTTGCTGTTGAGAGCTTTTCTATTTGGAAATCACTTGTTGCTTTAATATATCAAAACCCCATGTATTGGATCAGCAGAAATGCTGATTGCAAACAAAAGAAAAGAAAATAAGCTAGTTTTGCTGATGAAAAAGGTCATCTAAGCCTCAGCTTAAGCTGAGGAACAAAGGCTGTCCTGTATTAAGCTGATGATATGAATAAGCAGAATTAATTCAAACCAGGCTCTCTCTGCTGGGGAAAAAACTAGGTAGATGAACTTCTCTGTAACGTTGGGTTTTTTTAGCTGTCCAGTTGCAGTATCCCTGTTTTCTCTTGGAAAAGGGATTTGTGCTGAGTGCAGCTTCCCAGGAGAGGACACATACAGCAGCTCCCCTGTGGGACTGGGCAGTGGGGCTGGTTTAGAGTAAAGCCATGGTGTGTTTCCCCATGGGACTGGGCAGCTGGGCTGGTTTAGTGTGTCAGTGATGGTTTAGAGTAAAGCCATGGTGTGTTTCCCTGTGGGACTGGGCAGTGGGGCTGGTTTAGAGTAAAGCCATGGTGTGTTTCCCCATGGGACTGGGCAGCTGGGCTGGTTTAGTGTGTCAGTGATGGTTTAGAGTAAAGCCATGGTGTGTTTCCCCATGGGACTGGGCAGCTGGGCTGGTTTAGTGTGTCAGTGATGGTTTAGAGTAAAGCCATGGTGTGTTTCCCTGTGCTTCTGGTTTTATGGCACGGAGCTGATTCCCTCCCCTTCCAGGCAGTCACTGCTGTGCTCACCTGGCTCTCTGGGACAGCCTTGTTTCCAGCAGGAGGCTGAAGTGTGTAATAAACACAGGACTTGTGCATCGCAGGGACAAACAGTTCATAGAAGGGCAGAAAATGCTTCATTTCGTAGCTGTTTGAGGGTGAGGGGAGCATGTTCTGTCCATGGCTCCCAAGGAACAGAAATCACCACTCACTTTTTTTCTTCTTCCCCTTGTTCCACTGGAGGATGTTGCTCCAGAGTGTTTGCACCTCTCATTCTGCTGTTCATTTAGCCCTGCTTGTTTAGCAAGTCAGTGGGTTAATTTTCAATATAACTGCACTATTCATGCCAATTTGAATAATTTGAAGAAGGAGAAAGAGACCTTATATGACGTATTTTTTTAAAATCTTCTTTTCCTTCTTTCCTTAGGCCATTGGTGCACTTCAAGGGCAAAGGTGATATCTTTTTGGCTCCAAAAATGCCTTTTGGCTGTTGAATAAAATCCAAAAAAACATCTTTTGTGGTGGAGGGTAGCTGAGAAAGAGGGATGTTGCAATGGAGAAGTCCCAGGTGCTAGCTACCAGCAGCCCTTGTGCAAGACAAATTCAGAATTCATTTCTGCTTTCTTCTTTTTGGGAAAAAAAAATGAAATGGAAATCAAACAGGCCTATTTCTTATAGGAAATAAATGTAATTAATCGCAGTAAGTTAAATCCTTGAGTCCTGCCTAGAACAGGTTGTTTCATAGGAAAAGCCAGTGTGGTTTTTCTTTGCAGCTTAGGAGGGGTTTTTTATGGTTGCATGAAACTCGTTGCTCTCTTGAGCATTGTGAAATTTTAACCTGATTTCCTGTATGGTCAACATGGAAAGAAACTTTTAGATGTATCTGCAGCCTGAAGATGATGAAAGATTGGTTATTGCAATGCAATAAAGATTGAAAAGAAAACAAATACACCTGTGGTAATAGAAGAATTAACATGCATTTGTTGTAAAACACTGGAGGTCCTCCATTTGTATGAAGTATTTGTGGAAGCAAAATGTGTTTTGTCAAGGATGCAGCCTTTGTCAGAAATAAGAGGTGAGGGTGTAATGAGTGGATTAACAAAGTGTTGAGAGCTGATAAAAGAAAAAACACATCATAGACATTGTGCAGAAGAAAGAAAAAAGGAATTGCTTAAGGTTTCCAAAGGTAATTTCTATTCTAAGAGTTGAGCTTCCCTGTTTTTAGCTCAGAAGAAACCTGGGGTACAAAGTACTGCATCTGAGAGTGTCTCTAGTCTTCTCCTGACCCGCGTGTAAGATGTTAATCCTCAACCTGTTGCATTTCATTTGGGGGTGGTGTAGACACTTTTGATCTGCCTGAGAGATTTTTCTCACTAGCATTTTGCAGATTGAAGCCTGCAAATTGCCTCTCAAATCTTGATAATTAGTGATGGTGGGTGGTGAACATGAACTGCAAATGGTTTGAGGTTTTCTTCTTTTTTTTATTTTTGGCTTCTGAAAATCTGTGTGCCCCCAAAATGCTGTGGAAGACAAAAGGAAAAATTACACTTGTGCAGAAGTGGGGGAGGAGGAGGAACGGATGTGTTGTTCTGCTGCCGTGTGAAGTGCTGTGTTTCACATCCCCAAAGCTTCACCAGGCGTCCCACTGAGTGAGGACCAGCACCTCACTTCTGAGTGATTCCCAAACCTCATCCCTGAGGGCTCTGGTCCTAAGGCCGGGGAGGTTTCCTGAGGCTGGAGAGCATCGTGCTGCCTTGTACATCGGATTTCATCCCCTGTAAAATTAATGCTGCTTTTCTCCCAGTCTGTTCTTTGTATTAAGTCCTCTGCTATCCCTGGGTTGTGTTTCGGTATCCGTGTCGAAGTGTCTCACAGCACTAAGTTATCAGCAGTCCAAGGAACATGCCTGGAAATGTGTATAAGCCTCGCCTTGGAGGTCATTTTGCAGTAGCTTTCTCAGCCCAGTTTATTGGCACCAGGAGAAGTTGCCTCCATAACCCAACTATTAATTGTATGGCTTTTTAAGGTGCTGCTGTGATTGCTGTTCTTTAATGTAAAAGGTGGAACTTCCAGTTCTTGTATCCCCATCTTTAGTCAAAGCGTGCCTTCAAACATGACCATATTTTTAGAGGTTGATGTGTGCTACCAAAATGCTGCAGGAGAGATTTGACCATGGGTATTTTTTTCCTCTTCTCCCTCAAAGAGCTTTATCCTTCTCTATTCCTGTTCTGTGTCTCCTTGCTCCTGATTGCTCTGCACCTCAATGGTCTTGGGACCATCACTGTCCTGGGCACTAGTCAATAATTAAGTATTTTGCAATTTGTTGTGCTGCATGTTGGCTGTATAAGGCTTCACAAAAAAATCCCTTCCCAAAACCCAACCCACTGCTCCTTTGTGAAATACATTTGGGGTTTATTACTAAGCAGCTCTTTTCCCTTTTGTAAATGGTCGCTGCTGAGAGACAGAAAAAGAAACAGGAAAAATAGTTGGATAGGGCGGGAGCATAATTCATTCAACAGGTACTTCTGTGCCTGCAGTTCTGCTGCTCAGAGGTGCTGAGCTGTGGTGGGCAGTGATTCCCCCACAGACAGCCTCTTGCCTAGGTCTCACCCAAACACTTCCACATCCTTTCCACAGTTACATCAAGCCTTCCCTTGCTCCTTTTCCCATAGTTAGCCACAGCCTTTTCCCTGGAATAATACTATTGGTTGTATTTTAACTCAGAAGTCAGTGTTTTCAGGCTCTGTCTACCTGGAGGCTCCTGCTTTTCTCTGAAATCTGAAGCAAGGACTCTGTTGGTCATGTTTCCCCCCTCGTTTGTTTCAGCTGGTCCACTAAATGCTCTTGTCTTTAACCAAATTTATGTCCTCTGGGAAAATAAGTCCCCGTTTCATTTCCAGCCCAGGTAGCAGTTCCCTTTCCCAGTCTGCTGTTTCTCCTCCATCTCCCACACCCTTGTGTGTCTTTACCTATCTCCAAGCACAGCATGGCTGATGCTTTAAATCTCTTTGGATCCTTGTTTCCCCCCAACAGTGAGATGAAGATCTTAGTGCAGGCTGCCACTTGGGCACATGAGAGGATGAACTGTCAGCTGTGACCCTCCGTGAACTGCAAAAACTGAGGAACTTCCCTGGCTTTATACTGACTTTTCCTGTAAAATCTAGGTTTTCCTGGGGGGAAAGAAAAAAGTTATGTAACCATATAGGGTTAAAAAAATAGCTCCAGAAGGGTGTGCTCACTCCCTTCCACTACCAGCATCAATGTCTGGTGTAAGTTGCCCAATGGAAAAGAAGGAGGGAGGAAAAATGAAGACAGCCCTTCGCCTTCACCACAAAACTAACACATTTTTGTTTATATTCCCTCTCAGAAGCCCCATCCCTGTCTAAAGATGAGATCCATCTCCCTTGGTGCAGCCCTCACTGTTGCCTGGATGCTCCTCACAGAGCCACAGGCCCTCAGCGGGGTTACCCCCCAGCCCAGCCATAATATCTGGGTGACCCTAGCAAGGACGTTAAAACAAAATACTTGTGCCTATCCATGGGCAACCTAGACAACTCATTGTCGATGTGCCTGGTAGGGATTCCTCTAGCAGCACATGAATACCCATATACAGGTAAGAAACCCAATCTGGTAGACATTTGGGACAAATGGCCAAAGATTCTTCTGCACGCACCAGAGGAACNGAATGGACAAAGATTCTTCTGCAAGCACCAGAGGAACCCCAGGAATTAGACTTATTGGGGTCCTCCAAAGCTCATTACTGTGTGCAATTTTACTATAAACTATCTGGCCAAAATTTGAACCACCAGAACCTTATTAGGTCTACCCATTAAAAAAAAGTGTATCACCAAATAACAGAATTTATAATCTTCCCAATTGGTGCAATTGCACCAGTCGCACGCTTTCTTCGTCCTCGCTCCATC
>VZRV01003126.1:112965-129862 GCA_013398115.1 Falcunculus frontatus | reverse complement strand
GTGCCCAGTGTTCCCATTCCAGTGCCCAATGCCCAATATTCCCATTCCAGTGCCCAATGTTCCCATTCCAGTGCCCAATGCCCCCATTCCAGTGCCCAGTGCCCCCATCCCGATCCAGCCCATTTGGGCTCATTTCGGGGAGGAACCAGCACCGTTCCCCAGTTCCAAGGGCAGGGATGAGAAGGCAGCACAGGGAAGGGTTCCCACGGGCCGGGTGGTGCCCAGAGGACGAACAGGGAGCACCAAAGTGGATCCAAGGAGCGATTCCAGCCTCCCGCAGCCTCCTGGTGCCAGGGAGCTGCTCATTTATTTATTTATTTTATTTTAATTTATTTATTTTTATTCATTCCGCTTCATTCGCTGCCGAGGTTGAGCACATCAAAGCTCGCCGCTGCGGTGCCGATGACAGGCGGCTAATTGGTGTTCTCGTTAATTACCGTCAGTGTCAAGGACGGGGGGCGGGCGCGGGGGCGCCGGGCTGGCTTTGGGGGGTGCCAGCTGCCATTTGTGTTCGCGTGGGGACATCTAGTGACCGCGGCGACAAGTGCAGAGCAGCCCGGGGACGGGGAGCCTGGATTCCAGCCGCTCCGGCTTCCCGGATCCCGGCTTCGGAATTCCAGCGCCGCTGCTGCTCCCGCTCCCCTTCACCCCGGGCCATCCCTCGGGCCGTGTCCCCAAAGGGGTTTCGGGTCTTGTGTGTCCCGCCATGGGGCAGGGCACGCCCAGAGCCGTGTCACCCCCGCGGGGACCCTGCCAGGCTCCATCCAGCGGGATGTGGTGCGGGATGAGCCCTAAGAGCAGAGCCTGGCACAGCGCTGGGCTCCTCTGGTGCCCGGGGAGAGTCACAGTGACAGGGGACACCCCCTGTGCCAGGGAGAGACACAGTGACAGGGGACACTCCTGTGCCAGGGGAGGGTCACAGTGACAGGGGACACCTCTGGTGCCAGGAAGAGCCACAGTGACAGGGGACACCTCTGGTGCCAGGGAGAGACACAGTGACAGGGGACACCCCTGTGCCAGGGAGAGTCACAGTGACAGGGGACACCTCTGGTGCCAGGGAGGGTCACAGTGACAGGGGACACTCCCTGTGCCAGGGAGGGTCACAGTGACAGGGGACACCCCCTGTGCCGGGAAGAGTCACAGTGACAGGGGACACCTCTGGTGCCAGGAAGAGTCACAGTGACAGGGGACACCCCTGTGCCAGGGAGGGACACGGTGACAGGGGACACCTCTGGTGCCAGGAAGGTTACAGTGACAGGGGACACCTCCTGTGCCAGGGAGGGACACGGTGACAGGGGACACCTCTGGTGCCAGGGATGGTCACAGTGACAGGGGACACTCCCTGTGCCAGGGAGGGTCACAGTGACAGGGGACACCCCTGTGCCAGGGAGGGTCACAGCGACAGGGGACACCCCCTGTGCCAGGAAGAGTCACAGTGACAGGGGACACCCGCTGTGCCAGGGAGGGACACAGTGACAGGGGACACCCCTGTGCCAGGGGAGGGTCACAGTGACAGGGGACACCTCTGGTGCCAGGGAGAGTCACAGTGACAGGGGACACCCCTGTGCCAGGGAGGGACACAGTGACAGGGGACACCCCTGTGCCAGGGGCATTGTGGTGTTGAGCCCCCACTGACCACCCCAGGGGTAGCACCGGGAAACAGAAGGCTCCCAGTGCTCCCAGTTCAATCCTTGCGGCTCGCAGTCCCCCTCACCTCCGGATAAATCCCAGCTCCAGCAGCACAGTCAGCCCAGCTCCTGTTCCCGTGTCCCTCCCCCGGGGCTGATTCTCGTTCCAGGGGTGTCACCTGGAGCCCGGGTGTCCTGTGGGCACCTCTGGCCCTGCAGCTGCTGCCAGCCCGTCCCCGCTGTCCCGAAGTCCCTCTGCTCCTCCCCTGCCGAGCACAAGCACCGCTGCTTTTTGTCATTTATGGCCCAGGCTGGGCTCTGGGAGAGGGAATTTCCTGCGTGAGGGGTGATCCAGAGCTTAGCTGGGATTGGGGTTTTGATGGATGATAACCAGAGAAATCTGGAGACTGACGGAGGGGAGGGATGGGCAGAGAAACTCTGGGGAAGATACCGAGGAGAAAATGGATAGAACGGTATTTTCTCCATAAAACAACACACAGGGAGGGAGAGCTGCTGTGTCTGCACCCCTGAAACAAGGAACTCCAGGATTTAGGAAGGATTTAATCCCCAGGTCCTGCCCAGAGGTGCCTTGCAGGAGCAATGCTCAGGATCAGCCCTTCCCATCCCAAGAATTGGGACTGGAATCCCTGCCCCCAGGAACGGCCCTGCCTGGCTCAGCCTCCCCAGAAAGGGCTGGAAATTGTTTTATTCCCTCCCAAAAAAAAAGAGTTTTATGGAAGTTGTTGGGTTAAGCTGGAACTGGGCAAGGTGGGCTGAGTAGTGGAGGCAAAGATTCAGCCAGGAAATTCTCCCATTTCCTGGAAAATCAGGGAAACAGCTTTAGCTGCAGGAGGACAGCAGTGCTGCCTTCCCACGTGGGCATTTCCATGCTGGAATTAAAATCAAATCCATCTTCCAGATCCTGGGGCCATGAAATTTTTACTTTTAGGGCGTTTTTAAAGAATAAATAAATAAATAAGCACATAACGAAATTACTCATGGGAGCGCAATTCCATTGTGGGCAAAGCGATTATAGCTGGAAATAAAAGCAAATTAATTAATGATTCACCTTATCAGATGGGGGTGGATTCTGATCAGCTGATTGAAGAGAGGGAAAAATGGAAGAGGAGGAAAAAAGAGTGAAGAATAAGAAAAAAGCTGAGAACCAGAAGGTGCAGAAACAACTTCCACTTTCCTGCAGGGGTTTTTCTGCTCCCACTTTAAATCTATTTAAGATGGAAAGTGATTCCACATGAGGAAAACACTCCTTGGGTGGCAGCAGGGGTGACTGGCTCCCCTGGGACAGGGGGTCAAGAGGTACCTGCGTGTCTGAATTTGTTCTGATTTGTGAAGAGAGGAGGCTCAGGGGCTCCCAAAAGTGCACTTGGAATAATCCCACAAATTATTACAGCGGGGTCTGTTCCTGGCGAGCCACAAACACAAAACATCCCCAATTTATGAGTAAAATTAGACAAGAAGCCATCCCAAGAGGTTCAGGAGCTTCTGGGTTACCCTGGCTCCGGGATATTCCGGGTTTCCCTGAGGGGGTGAGGCTTTGCCACCAAGAGCTGCCTGCAGTCCTTGACCCAATGCTTGACCCATCCCTGCATCTCCAGGAGTGACATGAGTGATTTTTATTGCAGAAGAAGCTCTGTTTGGAGAGCAGGGCCTGCCTTTCTCTCCGAGTTTGTTTGTCCCCCTCTCTGAGATACGAGGATCTGACATGAGCTGATTTCCTCCCCGCTGACGAGCCTCAGGAGAGGTGGTGCTGTCAGGCAACCTCCCCAACACCCGCACAAAGGACGACGCTGGCTTCCCAAATTTCCAGCAAACTTTTAATACTCCCCCAAAACCACACCACATCTGCTCTGGTGACACTTCTGAACAGGCCAAGCCGCCCCGAAAAGCTTTTCTCACGTCTCACGTATAAATATTTTGATACAAAAAATAAAACCCCATGAACAAACCCCAAAACCCCACAACCCTCCCCCAGCGCATCCAGTGGTGCCGTGGGGATCCATGGCCAGCTACAGCTGCAGGGACAGGCAGCCCGAGGTGCTCCCAGCCCACATTCCCCGGGAATCCAGGAGCAGAAGAGTCGCAACGGTCTGGGCTGAGCTCGGAAGGTGCTTCCAGGTGTGGGGTGAGCCAGGGAGCCTCTGGGGGGCACAGGGAATGAGGCTCCGCTTCCAGGGCAGCTCCAGCAGCATTCCTGGGGTGGGGGGATGGACTGGAGCTCCAGCTGAGGGTGTGGGGACACAGCAGGGCACATCTGACTGGGGTCAGAGCCTTGGAGAGCCCCTGAACCTTGTCAGGATCACCCAGAGCTGGGCACATGGGGCTGGTGTCACTCAGAGCCTCAGAGAGCCCCTGAACCTTGTCAGGATCACCCAGAGCTGGGCACATGGGGCTGGTGTCACTCAGAGCCTCAGAGAGCCCCTGAACCTTGTCAGGATCACCCAGAGCTGGGCACATGGGGCTGGTGTCACTCAGAGCCACACAGGGATGTTCCCTGCACGTCCCCCAGAGCAGGCCCCGCTCAGGGCACTGGGACACTGCCTCCATTCCCTGCTGGCAAAGCTTTTCCCGTTCTTGTTCCTCAGCTCTGGACAAACCCAAGCAGGAGCTGCCCATCCCTGTCTGCAGAGCACGCTCGGGGTCAGGACTAAACCTCACCTAATTCCTGACCACAGCCAGGAGCTCAGCTGTGGCGTTTACACCCAGCAGCTGAGGGTGACCTGAGTCACTCTGACTTTTAAATTAAATTATCTCATGCATAGGAACAAAAGCTGCAGCAGAGGATTCACAGAACTCATCATCCAGTACTCCTTAACACGTTAATATATATTAAGCTTTAAATAAAAAAAATCTTTCCAGGTTTTTTTTTTTTAATATACGCACTCTATAGGATGCAACGAACTTGAGCCTGGTCTAACTCTCAGTCACACCCCGTGCTCTGCCCTTTATACAAAGTCTGCTCTACTGTTCTAACTCTTCCTTTTAAACAAATGCAGGTAACCTAGACCTTAATAAAAGCTGCCCAGAGCCCTGGGGCTGAGCTGCCCTCCCTGACAAGTGGAGCAGTTCTGGTGCTGTGACACTGGGAAGGAGGTGAGGAACTGCTGTGCTGGGGTTTTAGATGATCTTGTTCTCCAGGGCTTCGATCCTTTTGGCCACAGCTTCCAGTGAGGAGGAGTTAAGGAGGAAGAACAACGGGGAATGTTGGGAGGGTGAGATTTCATGTGGGCACAGAGTGATGGGCCAAGGTTTGAACTAAAAGAGGAAAGGTTGAGATGGGATATGGGGAAGGAATTGTTCCCTGGGAGAGTGGTGAGGCCATGGAATGGAATTCCCAGAGCAGCTGTGGCTGCCCCTGGATCCCTGGCAGTGCCCAAGGCCAGGCTGGACATTGGGGCTTGGAGCAGCCTGGGACAGTGGGAGGTGTCCCTGCCATGGCAGGGGTGGGATGGGATTTAGGATCTCTTCCACCCAAACCACTCAATAATTCCACAATCCCAGGCTGGCAGCACAGGTGAGGATGGGAGCAGGAGCAGAGGGAGTCTGTCCCCATCCCCGCTGGCACTCCCAGCCCTGCTCAGGCTGATGGGTTTCACCAGGGAAGGAGCTGTCTGTGCTCACACATCCTCCCACAGCCACAGATTCACTGGGAAAGGAGGAATAAAACCGGGGGAATGACTGGGGAGTGTTGAGAGGAGCTGCCAGAGCCGCTGACCCCGAGGAGAGGAGCAGAGCGCTTTTCCTGGAGCTCCAGAGCAGTTTTCTGCTCTTGTCACTGACTGCTGCTTGTGGTGTGCCTGGAGAGGCACCCACAGGGTGAGAGCTGTGATTTCCTGTGGCCTCTGCACCACACGAGTCACGGATCTCACTCGGCTGGGCTCCAGAGGGGGAACAGAACCGTGCGGGAGCCGCGGCAGGGCCCAGAAACGTGTGAGAAAAATCAGAGCACTGCTTTTAAAATTGGATCCTCTCCTGATCCTCAGTGGTGAGAAATCTCCCCTGCCCCTGCGAGCCACCCGAGGCTCCATGAATTCCTTTTTTCAGGAGAAGTTTTAATCCTACTCACAATTTTTTTTGTGGCTCTTTTTTCTCTTTCAGCCACTTCATGAAGGGCCCAGCAGGGCAGAACTCAGTCCCACCAGCGCGGTTCAGATGGGATCCAACTCACCTGGCTGGAGATGCTTCCAGGGAACTCTTCCACCAGGATTTATCTCCCAGCACTGAGTTCTGGCCAGCTGGGAGAACTTGGGATGGGTGGATGCGTCCACCTGGATTGTCCACACCATCCACTCTGCAGCCTGAGGTGTTCCGCTGCAGAGGACCCCCTGTTCCTCCAGCCCATGAAGGAATTCCGGCCGTGCTGGATGTTTGCTCTGAGGGAATTCATTGCCATGGAAAGGATCCCATCCATGGAGCTGGGATGGATCAGCTGGAAGGGGTTTTTGTGCTCTCAGCCCTCCCATTCCAGCTGCCTCAGGACCTGCAGCCCCATCTTCCCACAATCTCAGAACTTGGAAAACCCCTTCAGGATCATCAAGTCCAACTTTTGATCAACCTCCACCTTGTCCCCTCCAGGATCATCAAATCCAACTTTTGACCACCCCCCACCCTGTCACCAGCCCCGAGTTCTGAGTGCCACCTCCGACCCCCCCAGGTGCCTCATTCCCACCTCCCTGAACCCAAACCCAGCTCCTTCCCCCAGGAACAGACCTTTCCCATGGTCCCTCCAGAAATCCCAGCCCACCCAATCCCGGCCCAACTTCCAAAGGATATGTTTCTGCTGCAAGGAGTTGATGAGGTCTTCTACTTTGGTCTGGAACTTCACGATGGATTTGCACTCGCATGGATCCTCCTCTGTGGGTCACAACAGCAAGGGATGAATGGCACAAAAAATTTGATTTAATCAAAATCCCTGAGCCCAGCGACACAGAACAAGTCTTGTTGTCTTGGTCAGAGACGGGAAGGAAATCAAAATAAAATTATTTCTAATTATCTGACTGATCTCTTCTGCTTTAACCCCAGATGAACAGAGAATGTCACATTTTCTTGTTATTTCAGCCATGAAAAGTCTTCCCTGGATTTCCAGTTCCCAGAAAACCCACTGAGCTCTGCTCCTGATGCCTCAAGTTCGCCCTGGAATTGGAACCTGACCAACCACAAACCAACCTCTGTCTCCCCAACAACATCCAATAAAAACCGGAGGCACTGCTGCCACCAAGACTGGTTTGAGCTCTGCTTCAGCAACTCCAGTTCTTGAGGGGGTGGAACCACGAGCATTAATCAGTTTGCTAATTTGTGTCACCAATTTACATCTGTTCTTCAAGGAAAATTAACTGAGGCTGGAACAGGAGGAAAAAGGTGACTGGGAAAGAAAGGGAGGGGTTACAAGGCCTCGCTGAGCTGAGCAAATTGAAGGAGTAAAATAAAAGAGAGAATTTTTAAAGGGAAGGAACCACTTGCACCAGAACACGGCGGGTTTAAACCAGCCAGGAGTAAACTAAAGCTGGAGATTAACAGAAGATTTCGAGGCAGCTGCCGAGAAATACAAACTGGCACTGGGAATCAAAGGAATGCAAATATCTCCTTGCCTTCCTTTTATTTTTAATACTCAAATGTAAATATATTTACCCAAACTGATAATTTACAAACAAAGAGTTTTTCTGAAATTTACTTTTTTTTTGAAGGCTGAAGCCTGAATGTATTTGAAAGACATTTAAATACAGATTGTTGTTGGATCCCATCCTCTTGTCGTTGCATTGATCCCACTTTTTAAAGGAGACTTGGCAAAGACTCTCTGCCTTGCAATCCTGGCTCTGCGGACACAGGGATTATCCCTCTCCAACTTCTCCAGGAGGAAAGGAAATCCCATCTTTAAGAATCTGGAGTCAAATCCATAATTTCTGAAGAAGCAGAAGGGCAGAAAAGTGGAGGAAAAAGGAAGGAGGAGGATTTGGGAGAGGGGAGCTGGCTGAGGTGTGGGGGGTGCTTTGCTTCAGGCGACCACCCAGAACATTGATGTGTCCTGATCCTCCCGAGTGTTCCGCCAGCTCCACACGCCGGGAACAGGGAGATTTTTATAACGGCCATCTGAAAGGGCGTTTTCATCCCTCCACTCCAGCCCTGACTGGACCCCTCCATCCCAACCCCCTCTCACCAACACGGATCTGCAGCTTCTCCAAGGGCGTTTTCATCTCTCTACTCCAACCTTCAAATGCTGGGAATAAACCCCCATCCCAGTCCCGCTCTCACCAACACAGATCTGCAGCTTCTCCAAGGGCATTTTCACCCCTCTACTCCATCCCAACCCCCTCTCACCAACACAGATCTTCATCTGCAGCTTCTTCCCGATCTTGCTGATGGTCCTGAAGTCGGCAGTGTAGAAATAATGCTCAGCCACCGGTTCTGAGGCGATCTCCCTCAGCTCATCCTCCACGGCATTGCCGACTCCCACGGCGAACATCCGAAATCCTGCCGGGAACGGGATCCTGTCAGCGGCACAGAGCTGGCATGGGGCTGCCCCTGCCAGGCTGGGCATCCTCGTCCACCCCCTGGACCCCCAGGCCCCACACAGCTCCAGATCCTAACTGGGAATTAATCCCCTTCACCTCCACTCTTCCAGACTCCTTTCAGCCAGGTCAAACAGGGCCAAAGTAATTTTACAGGCAGAGTTTTTCTTAAAATTTACCACACCGTGAGCACTGTGAGCACCAGGACAAGGTTTTGGAGATGGAAGAAGGGACAGGTGATGGTAATGCCATGCCACTGACGTGGAAGTGATAACTCAGCAAAAGGAAATTGGAAGTTTCCAAAATAGGCTCAGCCTCTCTTAATGAGCCCTGGATTGGCCAAGCCCCCCTGAAGCAGAGACCTGGAGTCAGCAGAACTGAACTGAGTCTCTTCCTAAAATTGCAGCCCCCACTGGGAGTTAAGAACCTGTCCAGGTTTTGTCCTGCTCTGCCAAGAGGTTGATCAGCATTAAACCCATTTCTATTGAGCTGAAATTCAATTTTCCCATTTTGGGTGGTATTAATTAAGCCCTGGTTTGAAATGTTTGTCTCTCCTTGTCCATGCCCAGGCACTGGGAATGTTTCCCTACTCCCCTTTTTACCTTTCTCCAGATACATCCAATATCTGTTTGTTTTTCTGAGGCTCAGCTCACTGAACAGTTCTGCAGCCTCATTTTAAGCACTTATTTATCCCCCAGCAATAACTTATGGACAGATCAGAGATTTCCTTGCAGGGACAAGAGAGGAGGGAGAGACGAGGCACAAAGTTTTATCACCAGGGAGGAATAAATTCTATAAATGCACTTTATAGGAACGTTTTGTTTTATAGGAGCTGAGCAGCCCTGTAAGATGTCAGAGTGCTTTGTAAACATTGTTTTTTCACGAGCTCCCTGACCTTTCTGGTCGTGTGTTGGCCCCAAGTCCCATCTAGTGGTGGAGAACCGAGTTAAAAGGAAGGGAAGGTTTCAGCAATTCCTGAGCCAATTCCTGGGGGCTGGATCCATTTAACTCGGGGGTGTCAGGCTGGGAACGTGCTCAGCGAGGCAGCACAGGGGCAGCTCTCGAGGCATTAATATTTCATGGGGCTCAGACACAGAAATCCATCAGTGTGCGGCCACTGAGCGTTTTCCTACAATGGCAGCTGAGGAAAGTTTCTTATTAATGTGCCTAGGATCCTCCTTAACCCCTGTCTGTGCTTTGTTTATTGTTTTATTGCTTTTTTTTTTGCCTTTTCCAGGCCTTGAGGCTGATGCAGCCAAGCCACGCTCGGCCCTACAACTCCTGGGATTTGTTGTCTTCGCTCTCGTGTGCCTCTGGTGCTGGGCCAGGTTTCCTGAGCAACCCCAGACAAATCCCAGACTGGCTTTGGTTGGGAGGGACCTTAAAGCTCCTCTTGTTCCACCACCTTCCACCAGCCCAGGTTGCTCCAACCCTGAGTATGCTGGAACCTCCTAACTCTGAGTTCCCCCTGCAGTTTCCTCCACATTTGTGTGGAGCAGTTAGACCTGGGGGCATCCCATTCCAGGGGTGGAATTCCATCCCATCCATCCCATTCCAAGGGTGGAACTCCATCCCGTCCATCCCATTCCAAGGGATGGAACTCCATCCCGTCCATCCCATTCCAAGGGATGGAACTCCATCCCGTCCATCCCATTCCAAGGGTGGAACTCCATCCTGTCCATCCCATTCGAAGGGATGGAACTCCATCCCATCCATCCCATTCCAAGGGGTGGAACTCCATCCCATCCATCCCATTCCAAGGGGTGGAACTCCATCCCGTCCATCCCATTCCAAGGGGTGGAACTCCCTCCTGCCCAGCAGAAACTCCTCCAAGGACACAAAAGGGAGCTAAAACCAGCTCTTGGCAAACCAAGGTGCACCCGGGGAGCTCCAAGCTCTCTGTGAGGAGGGACAGTCAGGGAATATCTCCCCAGAATTACTCTGTAGTATCTTAAGAGACACATCCAGGGAAAGAGTCCCAAGGGAGAAGAATCCCCTGGGAATTTAGGAGCCCTACCTGAGTCCTTGGCTTTCTTGGCAGCATCTGAGATATAATCCTGGGAGCGCCCATCGGTGAACACAATCCCCACCTTTGGGACGCCGGGCCGGGCTCCGTTGATGGCGGAGAAGGAGCTGTCAACGAGGTACTTCAGAGCCTGGCCTGTCATGGTCCCCTTCTCCATGTAGGACATTTTCTTCACTGCTGCTTTGATGTCCTTCTTGCTCTTGAACTGCCCCAGGGGGAACTCCTGCCGGACAGAGCTGGAGTACTGCACCAGCCCCACCTGTGCCTGCTTGTCCGACACCTCCAGCGAATCCACGATCTGGTTGATGAATTTCTTCACCAGCTCGAAGTTCTCAGGCCTCACACTCTTGGAGCCGTCGATGAGGAACACGAGATCCAGAGCAGAGCCCAAGCCACCACTGCAAGCTGAGGGGAAACATGAGAAAGGAGCAGAAGGAAACAGCAGCAAAGACCTCAATAAATGATGTAGGAAAATAGAACCCTAATGCCATTTATTGCTAAGGAAATGGGGTTAATCGGTGAAAACCCAACAAGAGATCATAGCAATGTTTTGAAATCTATTCTGGGTTGTAAGAGCAGCGTTTCCTTCCTGCCTTCTCTGAGCAGAACACCCCAGTGCTGTCCCCACCATCCCCTCTGGGCTCAGGGACCCCTCACGTACCGGTGCAGGTCCTGCCGTCGCTGTTGAGGCTGAAGCCATCCCTGCAGGCACACCTGTAGGCCCCTGGGGTGCTGACACACACCTGCTCGCAGTCGTGGTCCCCCGTGGCACACAGGTCCGACACCACTGAGGACAGGACAGGGGTGGCTTCAGCCAGGGGCCAGCCTGGGGCATCCCCACCCACACCCAGCACTGCACAGCCCCACAGCACTCCCATAACTAAATCTGCTCTGTAGCAGGACACAGCTCAGTGATCTTGGACAGTGGCTGAGGTATAAAGAGAAGGAAGATGTTCCCACAAGTCTCTCAGCTCCAAGGCACAGCCAGGACTGGAAATCCTCCCCATCCTGAGGGCAAACCCAGCTGGGTGTGGAGCAAATCCCAGCACACCTCACTCTGAAAAGGGTCTGGAGGGACAGGACCCAGGGAATGGCTTCCCAGTGCCAGAGGGCAGGGCTGGATGGGAGATTGGGAAGGAATTGTTCCATGGGAGGGTGGGGAGGGGCTGGGATGGAATTCCTAGAGCAGCTGTGGCTGCCCCTGGATCCCTGGCAGTGTCCAAGGCCAGGCTGGATATTGGGGCTTGGAGCAGCCTGGGACAGTGGGAGGTGTCCCTGCCATGGCAGGGGTGGCACTGGGGGGGATTTAAGCTTCCTCCCCACCCAAACCATTCCAGGATTCTCTGCAAAGCTTTAAGGTCCATCCCAACCCAGACCATTCCTAATTCCCCGCCGGCTGGCAGCCCCACAGCTCCAGGCTAGGAATGCCAGGACTCACCACAGAAAGCCTCCTGGAACTTGTGGGTCAGCTTCTCGATGACGCTGTAGCTCTCCACGTAGTCCACATGCTCGTCCAGGGGCTCGCTGGCCATCTGCCTCAGCGTGCCCATGTCCACCCTGCCCACGCCGATGGCGAAGATCTCGATGCCCGCGGCCCTGGCCCGGGCGGACACGTCCTGCACCCCGTCCTGGGGCCGGCCATCGGTCACCACGATGGCCACCTGCAATGGGGAGGGACGGGTTGGGTGGGCATCGATATCCTCATCAATATCCCCATAATGTTTGTGGAACGGGCTGGGGGAGGAGGGAGGGGTTTGCATTTCTAAAATGAGGGGAAAAGGGAATCCCGCCAGCTCGTCCCACTCTTTGGTGATCCCACAAACCATTTTTTTTAGATGGAATTAGTTTCTTTCTGAGATGGAAAGGTTAAACTGCCAAGGATTGATGGTTTCACCAAGGGACAACTGGTGCATCCCCCTCTAAGGAAACCAAATTAAAATTCATGTCGTTCATAGCCAAACTCGAGTTCAAGCCAACCTAAAGATCTTCAGGGACACTCAGGACAAGCCCAGCTCAGTGTGGGACATCACAGAATCCCAGGAAATGCCATGGAAATGTGAGATGAAGGCTTCATCCCACTTATAGATGGAGGAGCTGAAGGATGGAGCTGAAACCGTCTCCATGGGGAGAGAGGGAGAGGCCCAAGGTCACGCTGGGTGTCAGGGCCTGCCAGGATTTGTGATCCTCTGTTCCAAAATAAACAGCAGAGATTAAACCCCAGCCCTGCTAAGCCCAGCATTAAAGTGGCAGCTGGTCTAAGTGGGAACTGGATTTCACCTTGGATGAAACGGAGCCCTGAACCAGTTAAAAGCCTCCCAGGGTCCTGCTCCTGGTTTGTTCTTTTCCTCTTTATTTTTCTTCTGAAAGAGACTTTGTCACAAGACCTGAATTCCTGCTCTCTGCCAGTTCTTCTGCTCCTGCCACTTTTTCTTACAGCTGATTTATTGTGACACCCCTGCCAGCTCCGAAGGAGCTGCTTGGGCTGGAATGCAGAATGGGGAAAGAGCTTCTGTAAAAACGGGAGAAACAGGAAAAATTCTGGGCTGTGCAATTTAATTTCAGCTGTTTGGCTGCACTTCCAAAGGGCTGCACAATTAAAAATTCCCAGGAGCATCACAATTCTGCTACTGCTGCTTCCAAGGGGGGAAAAATAAATAAATTCAAACAAATTCAAGCCTTTCTCTTCCAGTGCGGCAAAAATAAGGCAAAGCATCACCCGTGGCAGGTGTGGGTTTGCGGGGTACGCCAAAGGAGCTCCGGGGTTCTCCTGGAGCGGGAGCGGATCCGTCCCTGCAGTGGAGCCTTTTGCCAGGAGAGAGAGCCCTCGGCTCATCCTCGGCTCAGCCGATCAGAGCCCCCCACAGCCCGGCTGGCAGCGAACAGAGGCGTTATCAAATCACGGATCAGAGGCGTTATCAGAGGACAGAGGAGTTATCAAATCAGGGCACAGAGGCGTTATCAAATCAGGGAACAGAGGCGTTATCAGGGGACAGAGGAGTTATCAAATCAGGGCACAGAGGCGTTATCAAATCAGGGATCAGAGGTGTTATCAAATCAGGGATCAGAGGTGTTATCAAATCAGGGCACAGAGGCATTATCAAATCAGGGATCAGAGGTGTTATCAAATCAAGGCACAGAGGTCTTATCAAATCAGGGCCCAGAGGCGTTATCAAATCAGGGACCAAACCCTGCCAGCAGGTCCTGGCAGCAGCCGTGTGTCCTCCTGGGATTCTCTTCCTAAATCAAGAAATTCTCCAGGTTTTCTCAGCTCCTCTCCATCTCCAGGTCACTGGAGCATCTTCAGCTAAGCGCGAGCCCAGATAAAGCCGAGCCCAGATGAGCCTGAGCCCAGCTAAGCCCCAGAGAGGATGGAGCTGCAGCATCCACACCTGGATCTGATAAGAAACATCATCACGATGCCTCTGTGGGGAAATCTGCCATGAAGGACTCAAAATTCCCGTTGCTTTCTGCCCTGCTGTTGGAGGAAACGAAACTTCTGGGTAAAGAGTCGGGATTGGGAATTAACCAGCGACCCCATGGGGAAAATGAATTTAGCAGTGAGAGGAAGCCAGGGGATCTGTCTGTGACAGCCTGACAGAAAGAGTGTGAAAAATACACCTTAGTATCACATTTGGTTAGCCCAATCATCAGGAAATCCTGATTTTTTCCTAGGATTCCCACTGTGGATATTTTCCCTGCCAGCCAGCCCAAGTCAATGTGAGAAAAAGTCCTTTCTTTTTTATTGGTTTTGAACCTTCCTCCAAATTATTTGCAGTCTGAGGGTCTCTATAATTCCCTATCAGTGAAAAAGCTGAGTCCTGGTGCTGGATTTGGGGAAGGGTTGGAGCCCCTGGATCCTGGAGGGGCTGGCACTGCTCAGCCATGTGAGGGGAACTGTGAACAGGTGAAGCTTCTGCTGCCTCCAGCAGCTGAATTCTGCCCTGATCTTCCAAGGGAAACTCAGAAATTTTGCTTTTCAAGGTCAAACCTTGTGCTCGTCTAACCAGCAGCTTTCCCTGTGAATTCCTGGCATTCTGGATCCCATTTTCTTCTGTCAGCCAGAAATCCCTCGTGTTCTGACACGATTTATTCCTGGTTAACTCAGACACCTGAGAATTCCTGAGCATCCCTGAGCATCCCCAGCTATTCCCAGCTTCAGGCCGGCATTTCCCGGTGATCCTACAGCTGACAAAGGAACGATGGCTCGTTCTGCCCCCGGAACGCGATGTTCCAGCGACACTCCAAGAAGAATCAGGCAGGGAGCTGAACAAAGCCCTGGATTTGCTCAGCAATTTGCCAATTGATTCATTGTCCTTCCCCAAAAAACCAAGGTGGAAGTAATTGGGCTCCCCGTGGGTTTGGAGGAAGGTGGGAGCAGGTTTTTCTCGGAGCTCCTGCGGAAACAAATTGTGCTTTTCCTGGCCTGGGATGACATTTGCTGTACAGAGCAAAGCACCGTGTGATGTTCTGGGATGCTGACAGCCAGATTTGCGCCAGGATTTGTTGGATTTCTGCTGTGGGAAGGAGCAAGGACCGTGTCCAGTGTTTCTGGAAGCTTCTCCCTCAATCCCTGCACAACCTGTTCCTCCTCCCAGGCAGGGGATGGGGTCACCCTGAGCAGAAGGGAAAGGCTGGCTGGACTTCAAGGAGTAGGAAAAAAGTGAAAAAAAAACCCCAGGGAGCCAAGAATACAAAGGGTTGTGGAGTTTTCCGCCTTGGAGACACTGAAAAGCCACCCAGGCACGGTCCTGGGCAGCCCCACTGGAGCACAGTGTGAGGTCCAGACACCCCTTCCAACCCCCTTCTGTGATTCTGCCTCTTGAATCAGCTCCGAAGGGGAAGGGAAGAGGGAAAAGCAAGGAGGGATTTCCTTTTACCCCTTTTTTTAATGCCTCGGAGAAATCATTCCAAAGCCCACTGCTCTCAGCTTTTCCAGCTGTCCAGGAAAGGTTTCAGGGAAATGCTGGAAATCCAGGATTGTGGATTGGAAATCCAGAGGTGACAGGGAACAGTAAGGGCTGGAGGGGTTGTCGGGCAGCAGGAAAAGTGTGCACGAGGAAAAGGGATATGGAATGATGAGGAAGAGATTCCGGAGATAAGGATCCAGCATTTTCATGGACAGCTCAGTGGAGAAGTCTCTCCAATCTGCGGGAGTGGCCAGTGGTGTGTGTGAAGTGTCAGGCTGAGCTGAGAACAAAACCAGAGACTAAAAGTGTTATAATGAATGTTGTATTTCCTTTCACTAAGTCCCAAAGATGAGCTTTGTTTGCAAGAAGAATGGAGAGGTTTGAACCTCTCAGAGGATTCCAAGAAGAATCAAGAGGTTGGAACCTTCCAGAGGTTTTCAAGAACTGAAGCGTTGGAACCTCCCAGAGGTTTCCAAGAATTGAGAAGTTTGAACCTCCCAGAGGTTTTCAAGAAGATTTGAGAGGTGTGAACTTTCCAGAGGTTTTCAAGAAGAAATTAAGGGGTTTGAACCTGATGGAGATTTTCAAGAACTGAAAGGTTTGAAGCTCCCAGAAGTTTTCAAGAATTGAGAGGTTTGAAGCTCCCAGAAGTTTTCAAGAATTGAGAGGTTTGAAGCTCCCAGAAGTTTTCAAGAACTGAGAGGTTTGAAGCTCCCAGAAGTTTTCAAGAACTGAGAGGTTTGAAGCTCCCAGAAGTTTTCAAGAACACTGGAGAGGTGTGAACTTCCTGGATGTTTTCAGACCTTTGGTTTGCACCTCCCAGAGATCTCCCACCTGCAATAACCAACCCCCACATGTCCACACACCAATAAAGCCCGGAGAAAACCACCCTTCTGCTTTTTCCAACCGCTCCATGACGAATCCCAAGCGTGGAACTGGAGGAACCAGACCCTTTCCTTGCCTCCTTACCTTCTTGAAGTTGGGCGCGCTGCCCCTGCCGCCCTCGGCGGCGCTGAAGGCGTGGCTGATGGCGAACTGGATGGCCAGGCCAGTCATGGTGCCCGTGGAGAGGGGCTGGATCCTGCGCACAGCCTGCAGCAGAGCCGCCTTGCTCTGGTGGCTCTGCAGGGAGAACTCGCTGCGCACGGCGCTGGCGTAGTTGACGACGCCCACGCGGGTGGCGTTGGGGCCCACGTCCAGCGCCTCGATCACGCGCGACACGAACACTTTGATCTTCTCGAACTCGTGCGGCCGCACGCTGCGCGAGCTGTCGATGACGAACACCAGGTCTGTGGGCTTGGTCCTGCACAGGGTGCCTGGGGATGGCAGGGACAGAGGGGAGATCAAAGGGGAAGGAGGGAAAAGCGTCCTGGGAGGGAGAGAACGGTGCGGGTAAAGCAGCACTGAGCGCAGAGGAGCTGCGAGTTCCAGTCCTTTCTCTGTTTCACAGCTTTATCTGAGTATTTTAAATGTTCCTTTCGCTTTTCTAGGGAAGCCCCTGTAGGAGGGCAGAGTTCCCTGGGGGGTGACACGGGTTTGTGATGAGCAGGGTGTCCCTTGTCACCCCAGGCTGTCACTGAGGGCTGCAGGAAACCTCATCCACCAGCGGCAGAGTGGAGAGAGGGAGGGAGGGATAAAGGTGTGGGGTGACAGCATGGAGAGAGGGAAGGAGGGAAGGATGGAGGGAGGGAAGGAGGGAAGGACAAAGGAAGGGAGGGAGGGAAGGACAGAGAGAGGGAGGGAGGACAGAGGGAGGGAGGGAGGGAAGGAGAGGGAGGGAAGGACAGAGGGAGGGAAGGATGGAGGGAAGGA
>VZRV01003126.1:82351-109355 GCA_013398115.1 Falcunculus frontatus | reverse complement strand
GCTCCGCAGGTCCTGCCCATGGCTGCGCCGGGCTGCGAGTGCGGGGCACAGCCCTGGCCGCGGGGATTAACCTGCCCCGCTCCGGAGGCTCCGAGCCAGCCCCTGACGCGCCGGGGGCCGGGGGGGCAGCGAGGGGAGAGGGGCAGGGGAAGGAGCGGGAGGAGATGCTGCTCCAGGGTGGGGAGGGGGCGATGCCCGGCCCGGCCCCCAGCCCCCCACAATGGCCCCATTGCTGCTGGAAGGGCACGGGGAGCTATAAAGGGCCCCGGGGCGGGGGAAGATGGGGATGGAACAGTGGGGCCAGTGAGAGCAGCCCCGGGGAGCTGCGGTGGGGCTGGCAGTCAGCGGCTGCTGCCCGCAGGGCTGGGGAAGGCAGAGGGGCTGGGGGGTGCCAGGCAGAGCCAGGGAGGGGACAGCGCCAGCGTCACACGGATCCCTGGCAGCCCCCACTGTGCCGAGGGCAGGAAAGCGTCCTGTGGGATCGGGGGCTTTGCTCAGAGCAGCAGCGGAGGAGAGGCACAGGAGAGCAGAGGGGCTGGGGGATGCCAGGACCGTGTCCTTCCTCTGGCAGAGCCCAGGGAAAGGGGACAGGACCAGCGTCACACGGGTCCCTGTCAGTCCCCACTGTGCCAAGCCCAGGACAGCATCCTGTGGGATGGGGGGCTTTGCTCACAGCAGCAGCGGAGGAGAGGCACAGGAGAGCACAGGAAGGTTCGGGAGGCACCTGGGATGAAAAGCCGGGATGCAGAGGAGTTTTCCTGCAGGGAACAGTCGCTCCTCTGTGTGGCCGAGCTCCTGTGAGCGGAGCAGGGAGGGGAGAGAAGGATAAAACCTCAGCCCCAGAAGCCGGAGCAGATAAACGGGAGGGGCTGGGGCTGGGCAGAGCTCGGGGTTCACTGAGCTGCCGTGCAGCGTCCAGCTCCGCACACACGAGGGAGATGCAGCTCCTGCCACGAAACCCAACGATCCCAGTCAGCCACCGAGGCTGAGGGTGCTGCAAACGAGGCGAAATCCGGTGTTTCCTTTGTAGAGATTCGGCACGGGGAAAGAGGGATTTAGCGATGCCTCTGTCACAAAGCACTGCATCTATTTTCTGGTTTTTAAGCACTGTTTTAGGCTGCTGTCACTCGATTGAAGCCCTGCTCGGATGGGTTGGGTTCTGCTCACCTTTCCCAGCAGCACATCCTTGCATCCCTCACCCATTTAATCTGCGTTGTGCGAGTTCAGGGCCGTGCAAAGCACCTTTAACTCAAAGCACAGTTTCTCTTCCCTCATCCAGAGTCTCTCTTTCCTCCAAAAGCCCTTCAGAAGCCCGGGAGCTCCTGGGGGGAAAGGTTCTTTGATGATGGGAAAAAAGGACCTGTCCTTGCCAAGGCTGGCAGGCTCCTCTTAACTCTTTAACATGAAAAGTGTTAATTAAAATACCCAAACCCAGCGATGTTCTCATGCAAAATCAGCGTGGATTTGTCCCACTGTCTTTCCACAGCAGCAATCCCAGGCTTTCAGCCAGCTCTGGAGCCGACAGCTCCGGGAATTTTCAGCCAGGAGGAGGAAATGCTCCAGGTGAGGGATGGAGCAGCTCTGCTGTGAGGAAAGGGCGGCAGGATTGGGATTGTTCAGCCTGGAGAGGAGAAGCTTTGGGGTGACCTGACTGAGGCCTTCCAGTGCTTGGAGGAGCTGCAGGAAAGATGGAGAAAGACTTTGGACGAGGGATGGAGGGACAGGACACAGGGAATGGCTTCAGACTGAACAAGAGTCGGGCCAGATGGGATGTAGGGAAGGAATTGTTCCCTGGGAGGGTGGGGAGGGGCTGGGATGGAATTCCCAGAGCAGCTGTGGCTGCCCCTGGATCCCTGGCAGTGTCCAAGGCCAGGCTGGACACTGGGGCTTGGAGCAGCCTGGGACAGTGGGAGGTGTCCCTGCCATGGCAGGGGTGGGATGGAATGGAATGGGATTTAAGGTCCCTTCCACCCCCTTCCCTTCCTCTGTGGATGCTTTCATGGATACATTTATAAAATCACATGTTCAGGGGAGTGAATCACGGGTTTAGGGCAGTGCAAACACATCAATCCCTGTTCCCCAATCCCCTCCCCTGTTCACACACAGAGCTGAGTCTGCTCCCCAAATACACAAAACTGCCCCCATCCATTTATGACCATCAGGGAAATAAAAACCTGAAATCCAGGAGATTTTGCCCTGGGCCCGTCTGGGCTGGGGTTCCTCCCGTTCCCCTGCCCTGCACACAAGGATCCCTTGGTGCAGACAGCTCTTCCTCGCCATGAATGGGGATCATTCAGAGCCCTCCATAAATGCAGCCTCTATGGCTGCTCTTGCGGGGGAAATATAAAGTTGCTCTGTGTCATTCTGCTGTTAATTAGCAAAGATAAATACATTTCAGGTGGATATTTTCACCGGCAGGGCTCGTGGCACACAAGCAGCATTAAGGCCTTGAGGAGAGGGCGCGGAGCAGAGGTGTGCCGGGAGCTCTGGGGCTGCACTGACGCCTCTGCCAAAGCCGTGTTTATTTTTAAAATATGAAACATCATTTCTGCCCATTCCTGCCCGAGCAGGAAAACACTGGAGTCAATATTTCGGGAGGAAAATGTGCGTTTGGAGCTCTTCCCCAAGGTAAATACAGAGCCCACAAATGGCCCGTGCTGGCCCTGGCATGGCCCTGCCGCTGCTGTGGCCTTCACGTGTCCTGGCACGGGGAGGCTTTGCCTCTCCTCCAGCACCCTCAAATCCATGGATCCTGACTCCAAAAGTGCTGCTTTAAAACACCAAATCCCCACTTTCCTTCCACTGATGGAGAACCAGAACAGTTTGGTCTCACCTTGCTCCTGCTGAAGGCAAAAGGTTCGGAGTTCCCCGTGCTGGGCTCTGGTGAGACCACACCTCGAATTTTGGGGACAGAAAAGAAGGACATGGACAGGCTGCAGCGTGTCCAGGGAAGGGAACAGAGCTGGGAAGGGGCTGGAGAATTCCTGAGGGAGCTGGGAAAGGGGCTGAGGCTGGAGAAAAGGAGGCTCAGGGGACCCTTGTGGCTCTGCACAACTCCCTGACAGGCGGGGGCAGCCGGGGGGGAACAGGGACAGGAGGAGAGGGAACGGCCCCAAATCACTCCAGGAGGGGTTTAGATTGGATATTTGGGACCATTTCCTCAGGGAAAGGGCTGTGAAGCATTGGCTCAGGTGGAATCAAGGCAGTGGTGGAGCCCCATCCCCGGGATGTGCTAAGAGGGTGTGGAGGTGGCCCTTGGGGACACGGGCAGGGGTGGCCGTGGTGGTGCTGGGTGACAGAAGGACTTGGTGAGAGGGTCCAACCTCTGGGATTGTGAAATTCCAGACTCCAACATGAGCTCGGGAGCTGCAGTTTGTCCTCCCCAGCACGGACAACTGGGAATCACCCTCTGCACCCAGGAGGGAGAGAGCTTTGGTTTTCCTTCGCTTCCAAAGCTCTGCAAGATTCCCCAAATTCCTCACGGGTTCCTCGTTGTCCTCCTTCGGATCCTCTGTTGTTTTCCAGACAAATTTCCTGGTTTACAAATCCCTGGTTTGCCAGTTCCCCGTGACAAAATTCCACCCTGCCAGATTCCTCCACCTTCAGAGTGCCAAATTTGCCAGACTTGGGGCAGAAAAAGCTTAAGGATGAATCCTGAAAGAACTAAAATTAAAACATTAAACCAAAATTAAAGCTGGGAGAGGTGGCAGCTCCTCATTTGTCAGCAGCCAAACACCTCTGATGGAATAAACCATATAAATGCAGATTTCGCCATCACAGCCCTTCCCAGGAATGCTGATCAGCTGGGAAAAGCCAGGAAAAACAATGTTTGATTTTCCATGATGTGGGCAATTTTTATTTAGAGGTGACAACTCCATTCTGCTTGAGTTTTAATTCAAAAAATTAAATTAATTCAAAAAATTAATTCAAAAAATTGCATTTTAGCTTTGGATATCCACATTCCCAATAAACACCCCCCGACTGCATTTAATATCTCAGGATAAATTTCACCCTGCAGCAAACCCAAATGCTAAAATCAGATCAGCAGCCCCTGAGGCACTGCCATGGAAATGACCCAGAAAAATGGGAAGTTTTTCTGGGGGGAAAAAAAGAAATCAGGGAGCTCAAGATGCTCCCAAATTTCCAGCGGAGCTTCAGCAGGAGGAAGGATGAGGAAATCACCTCAGGCTGGGCCAGGAGAGGTTTTGAATGGAGATTAAGAAAAATTTCATCATGGAAAGGGTGGTCAGGAATTGGCACAGGCTGCCTGGATGGAGTCAAATCCCTGAAACTGCTCAAAAAATGTGTGGATTGGGCACTTCGGGACGTGGTTTCGTGGTGACCATGGTTGGACTTCAGGATCTTAAAGGTTTTTTCCAACCCTAGCAATGCCATGAGTTAAATACTGGATTTTCTTTATTTTTTTTTTTTGGAGAACTGGACCAGAAATTCTCCTCCAAAGGGATCCAGAGGGTGCCAGAGTCCCTCTGATGAGGCGGAATAAAAAGGCTGGGAAGGGAGCAGCAGCCAAACTCGGGGTTGTTTGCTGTTGGTTTTTATTTCTCTCTAAACAAACCCGTGAGTTGTAGTAAACACAGCTCTGCTGCCCTCCGGCCTCCAGGAAACTCCGAATGCTCCGTAATTCCTGCCTGCTTCCAGCTTCCTTTGATGCTCCAGGTGAGCGTTCCCAGCTGGATTCCCAGCTCCACTTTTCACCCCCTCGGAGAAATGATGACAAAAGCTCCAATTTTTTGTGTTTTACCCAAATAATAATGTATATTGTTATTAATAATGTTCCTATTTCAGTTTGAGGGATGGAGGGACCCCTCCCAACCTCCTGCACCCCCATTTCCTGCCCCAGCAAAGTGGAATTACAGCAGTGGGATCAGAGCAGAGCGTCCAACAAATGCTGCAAAGGAAGGGCTGGGGAGGCAGGAATGGTTTTAAAAATAACCCCTGCACCGAGCCAGGATCAAAGGAATTGCTGTTTATCCCTCCAGCTGGCAAATATCCCTGCTGGAAAGAGATGATGCTGTTTATGGCTGGGCCTTGTTTGTGTGTTTTAGGGGTCACACTCATCTCAGGAATCACCTTCTGTTTGTTCCCCTGGGCCTGAGCTGCCCCCTGGGCACCGCTCCTGCCTCTCCCCTGCCCACTCTGCTCCTCCACCCGTGCCTGGATTCCTGCACCTGTGCGATTCCTCCCTTCTGGCCTGGCCCAGGAGTCCCTGAGGTCGTTCCTGTGCTGGAAATGGCTGGGATGGCTCAAAAACTTTGTGCAGTTTTGGGTGTCACGATAGAAAAAAGGTCTAAAGGGGTTAGAGAGCAGCCAAGGAGGGACACAGAGATGGGGAAGGGTCTGGATTCCAAGCAGCTGGGGGCGCTTGGAATGCCCAGCTGGAGCAGAGAACTCCGGGATCATCTTTTGCTCGCTGATTCTTTTAGAAATCGAATTATTTCTTCCTTCGCTCAGCCACCAGACACCACCCCCCAGAAAGCAGACACGCGGTTTGGAAGCCATTAACATTGGTTTTTAATTGAAACTCGTCTTTCGAGCCACACTAAAAGCATAGAAAATGCCCCCGCTCGGGTGGGAAGTGGCAGAGCAAGGCTGGGCTGGATGTTCTGGGTCGCTGTCAATCGTCACAGTCAGGGTGAGAGCTGCAATTCCTGGGGGATTTCTGGCTGATCCCCTTGCTGTAGGAATTCTGGCGGCAGGGCTGGGCTATCCCAGAGAAAATTCCACCCTGTTCTCCCCCCAATTGCACTTCCTGAAGGCCTCACTGCTGGGACGGGGGAGAAGCAGTGTCGTGGTGGCACAGAGCAAAGCTGGCAGGGCCCCCACCAGCCCTGCCCCTGCAGCGGCCAAATCCCACATTCCAGGGGTGGGAACCGGGGCCAGGGTCAGGAAATGGAGGTGCCAGAGCGGGACAAGACTCCAGTGGTTCCCAGCAGGATCTGGCTGGGATAAGCTGGGATAAGCTGGGAATGGCTCTGGAGCGAGGGCTGGGACCCTGGCAGGGGGAGAGGCACCAGCAGCCCTCGGTGTCACCTCCCCCCGGGCTGGGCTCAGATGGACACGTAGGGAGGGGGGGAATCCTTGGAAGGCAATTCCAGGGCTTCCTCATAGGACGGCAACACGGCCTGGAACAGAGAGGATCAGAGGCTGTGGGATCCCCGGGATTTCACCCCAGATGTTTCCTGGCCTGGATCAAAGCAGGGACAAGGAACCTTGCGGGGTTTAGGGCACAAAGGGCAGGAACCCGGCAGAGCTGGGGGCAGCAGGGTTCAGATCCACCTCGTGCCAGTGCCACCCCATTCCCTGGACAATAAAGGGCCCAGGGCTCCGGAATGTGCGGAATCCCAGCCTCATTCCCAGGGAAAGCTGAGGAGTTTTGCACAGGGGCACAGCTGGGACACCACTGCTGGCAAGAGAGGGCTCAGCAGATCTGCCAGGACAAAAGCCAACCCTCAGCATTCCCCATTCCTCAGCATTCCCCGTCCCTCAGCATTCCCTGTCCCTCAGCATTCCCTGTCCCTCAGCATTCCCTGTCCCTCAGCATTCCCCATCCCTCAGCATTCCCCATCCCTCAGCATTCCTCGTCCCTCAGCATTCCCTGTCCCTCAGCATTCCCTGTCCCTCAGCATTTCCCATCCCTCAGCATTCCCTGTCTCTCAACATTCCATACTCAGCATTCCCCATCCCTCAGCATTCCCTGTCCTCCCTCTTCCCATCCATCCTTACAACTTTGAAAATCCAAACTCTCACACAGAAAGGTGAAGAAAAAGCTGGTTTAAAACACTTTTCAGGATAGAAACCCAAGTCCAGCTGGCATTGAACCCAAATTCCTGGATCAGGGATCACAGGGGATCCATTCCCATTTATGTGCCATGAGTTTCACCTTCCTTGCTCAGTGACTTTAAAATTAAATGGATATAATTTAATTAAAAACTGATTATTAGCACTTCTACTGCAGATTTGAAGGGTTGGGAATTCCCTCAGATCCCAAAAAAGCAGGGATAAGGATCACCAGTCTGAAGAATTCCTGTTCACGGAGTAAATCCGTTTTTCCTCACCTTTTCCACCGTTTGTGGATCCACTTTCACCTCCTCCCTCCTGCTGGCTTTGATGTACTTGAAGCAGCTCAGGACACACTTGAACATGTAGGCCTGGAAAAGAGGGAAAAGGGAAGGAAAAGAGGAAAAAGGGAAAGAAAAGGGCATTTTCCCATTCCACTGCAGGGCAAAAAGGGCATTTCCAATTTTGCCACCAGCCTGGGATTTTCCTGCTCTTTTCCCTGGAGGGAGAAGCTCAGGACCATGATCCCAGGGCCTTACATCAGTGTCCATCCTTCTCTAGGAATGTGATGATTCCATGAATTCAGAGCCACACTGGGATGGGACTGGGATCAATAATCCAGTAAATACGAAGTGATTAAACATAAACCCCATTAAACACAACATTGGGACCTCTGGGATCACAATATCCCGAGGTAGGAAAGGAAATCCACACTTTTCGGAGCAGGTGACCAAGTCTGGATGCCTCAGGAAAGCACCAGAGGCACCACAGGGATCCCAGGACCGCCCCGAAAATCCCCTCATTCCAAAAATCCCATTTTTGCACCAGCTCCAGCTCCCTTCCAGGACCTCCTGGCACCCCACGGATTTATCAGAGGCAGGAAATGGAGCTTTTCTGAGGAGAAAGGATCGATTGAGGGGTTGTGGCCCAGGGAAATCAGGGGGCCCTGTGGGACCGGCCCCATTAAATCAGTATTTTGAGTCGTGTGCCCGGTGTTTGTGCCGGCCTGGGAACGCTCTCGGGAGCAGTTGGGATGCACAGGGAACACAGATCCCAGAGCTGAGGCGTGGGCTCAGCCTTCCCAGGACAATGGGGGCTGCTCGTGCTGTCACGGAGCCAAGACACAGAGAAAAAAGTGAAATATCCGAGCTGAAAAAATCCATCTCGAAATTCCAGGGATGGGAGGTAAATCCAAACTCTGAGCATCTTTTGGGAATCGTGCAAAACCCTTCCTGCTTCCAGAGCCTCTTCATCCAGAGAGCAAATCTGGAGCTGTCGTGTAAAAACTCCACTCATCCGTGAAAAAAACCAGGAAATATAATAAATAAATAAATTAATTAAAATCGCACAACAAAGGAATGTACGCCCTGATTTTGGTTTTAAAATAAATTAAAATCGCACAACAAAGGAATGCACTCCCTGATTTTGATTTAAAAAAAAAAATCATACAAGAAAGGAATGCATTCCCCAATTCTGATTGCAAAACCAAATTAAAATCACACAACAAAGGAATGCACTCCCTGATTTTGATTTAAAAAAAAAAAAATCATACAACAAAGCAATGTACTTCCTGATTTTGGCTTTGATCTAAATGAAAATCACAAGGACTGTTTTATTCCGTTTAATTCCTGTTTTCTTATCCCTGTGGTGCTGGAGGACTTTATGATCCCGAAGTCGGATAAGGATTGTTGGAATGTTTGCTCACCTCACATCCCTGGGAGTGTCCAAGGCTAGGCTGGAGCATCCTGGGACAGTGGGAGGGGTCCCTGCCCAGGGCAGGGATGAGATGAACCCAAAGCTCTCTCCAACCCCAATCATTCCATGAATTTAGGATCACTCGTGGATGCACAGACCAGCACAGGGAATTGCCTTTACAGAGCAATGTCAGCATCCCCTGCCCTCGGAGTATTTTTTCCAAGGAATTCTGCACTGATCCTGCCACTACAGGTAACACAGCCCCTCTCCACCCTGGGAGGCTGCAGGGAGAGAATTCCATGGGTTTTTTACCCATGGAAGAGGTGAGGGATTGACACTGGGATTAAAGGATTGGGGTCTTGATGGCTTTTTTGGGGAGTTCAGTAGACCAGAAGTCCTGGGGTTTTTATTATCCCATCCCATCCCATCCCATCCCATCCCTTCTTTTCCAAACCCCAGCACAAAAACTGATTGCAAATCCAGCATTTTGTGGGTAAAGCTGTGGAAAATTCCAATTAATCCATTTGCCAGGTCAGGGAGATTCCTGCCAGCTGGGGCTCGGGGTTATCTCTGCTCCCGCTGTGCATTCCATGCAAATACTAAAAGAGATTTTAAAGTGCATCCATACAAAACTCCCCACTCCTCACTGGCTTATCTGGCCCACCTGGAAGTCTCGGAATTTAAATGTTTTCCAGCTCACGGGCAGCACTTTCTGCCCAAATACCTGGAAAAATCTGGTTTTCTTCAGTGAAAAATCAGTTCTCTGAGCCACTGATGTAATAAAAGAAGAGAAACCCTCTCCCAGTGGAGCTTCCTGAGGCACCAGCAGGGTTTAGCAGCTCCTGGTTTTAATTAACTTTGGGAATATCGGTGTGGGGAATATCAGTGAATATCTGCTCCCCTCAGAGTGGACACAGCCACTCACCCAGTGAAAGATCTCATCTGCTGCTCAATAATCTCATTTATTTTGGCACATTGCAGCAGACGACTTTGCTGCGTTTGTTTTCCACCTTTTTATCCTTCTGGACAAGATGGACAGTGATAATTTGGGGATTTCAGAGGGATTTTGCTTTGTAACTCGCACAGAAGTGTAAAAGGAGGTATCTGAATGATTTTTGGATAAACCACGCTGAGGCACAGCTCCCACCATGCCCGAGGAGAGCCCAACAAGGCAGATTTGGGAATTAAAGCCGAATTTTCCTGGGAGAGCCTCATTCCAGAGCCTTTTACCTTGAGGAAGAGCACGGCCAGGAAGGCGAGGGTGAAGGTGATCATCACTTTGGTGTAGTCCTCTGCTGGCAGCTTCTGCAGGGCTGGCACAGAGCCCTGGGGGGAGAAGGGAGAAGGTCTCAGCCCCAAACCCTCGTTCCCTATGCCAGGGGCACCCACGGAGAGGGGGGGATGAAGGATTTTCACCACAGCAGCATCACTGGGATATTGTTTCCCTCCTGCTGCTTCCACTCCTTGGGCAATTTCTGTTTAAATTTCTATTTAAATGAGAACTTTCAAAATTTCAGTTTCCACTTTGGCCCCCAGCCCACCGGGGATTTTCCTGCTCTTCTCTCTGGAGGGAGAAACTTGGGACCACGATCCCAGGCCCTTAAATCGGTGTCTCCATCCTTCCCTAGGAATGGGATGGTTCCATTTATTCAGAGCAAGGCTGGGGTGGGACTTATTAAGCATGACTGTTTAATAAAGGTGAAATTTGAGGCATTTCCCATGCAGGCAGCTCCTGCTGAATCACTCTGCTCTGCAATTTGCATCCATCAGATTCCTACAAGAGAAAACACGGCGTGTTTTTAAGGAACACGGGAGCTGTCAGTCGGGAACAGTGCCGGGGAGAACACAGAAAATCCTCTTTGCTGTCAAACTGAGCAGTCCTGGGTGTTCCAGGGGGGTCGGAGGAGCCGCACAGCCTTGGAAAGGGGATTTATCAGAATTCCCAGCGTGGAAAATGAGCGGAGCTGGGCCCGGACCTACCCCGCTGTCCGCAGGCTGGAGGCTGAGGTAGGTGGGCACCTCCATGTAGGAGCTGCACAGGGTGAGGATGCTCAGGCAGAAATCCAGGAGCTGCAGCGCCAGCAGAGGGATCCTGGAGCGGCCCTGCTGAGGGGGACAGGAATTGGGTTACGGTGACAGGATTGGGTCACTTCTGTCAATCATTCACACCTTACACAGGGCCTGTGATTGGTTCACACCGAGTCTGAGCCACTAAATTCCCTTCAGTTCAACCCAAACTTTCACTTCTGCTGGCCCAGAGTGAGCAAACCATCTGTGGGGCTTCATCCAAGCTCCGCAGACCCCCCCTGGCCGGAACAGTGACAATCCCAGTTCATCTCCAGCAAACCCCTCTCGTCAGGGGCACACCCAGAGCCACCTCCTCCAGAGCCAGGAGGACATCCACATTCCCAGACATGGGAAAATAAATGGGAAAATAACTGTCCCAGCTGCCACTGCTTTCCTCCAGCCTCCAAGGACTGCAGCCCGTCTAGCCAGGACAAACCACCTCACCTCTGGATATAGGATCCTAAAGGTCTTTTCCAACCTAAAGGATTCCATGAAGAGCCACAACCCTGGGTAACGACACTTCATTCCATCCTAAAGGATCCCATGACAAACCACAGCCTAAGATAATAATCCTTCATCCCATCCTAAAGGATTCCATGAAGAATTGCAGCCCAAGATAATGATCCTTTATTCCAGCCTTCCAGGATCCTAAAGGTCTTTTCCAACCTAAAGGATTCCATGAAGAGCCACAACCCTGGGTAACGACACTTCATTCCATCCTAAAGGATCCCATGACAAACCACAGCGTAAGATAATAATCCTTCATCCCATCCTAAAGGATTCCATGAAGAACCACAGCCCAAGATGACAACCCTTTAGTCCAGCCTTCCAGGATCCTAAAGGTCTTTTCCATCCTAAAGGATTCTATGACAAACCACAGCCCAAGGTAACAACCCTTTATTCCAGCCTGAAGGATTCCGGGGAGAACCACAGCTCAAGGTCATGATCCTTCATTCCAACCTAAAGGATCCCATGACAAACCACCGCCTAAGATAATGATCCTTCATCCCATCCTAAAGGACCCCATGAAGAATTGCAGCCCAAGGTCATGACCCTTTATTCCAACCTAAATGGTTCCATCAAGAACCACAGCCCCAGGTAATGACCCTTTATTTCAACCCAAAGGATTCCATGACAAACCACAGCCCCAGGTAATGATCCTTCATTCCAACCTAAAGGATCCCATGACAAAACACAGCCCCAGGTAACGATCCTTCATTCCATCCTAAATGATTCCATGACAAAACACAGCCCCAGAAAATGATCCTTCATTCCATCCTAAATGATTCCATGACCAACCACAGCCCCAGGTAATGATCCTTCATTCCATCCTAAATGATTCCATGACAAAACACAGCCCCAGGTAATGATCCTTAGTTCCAAGGATCCCCCACCTCCCGGAAAGGCAGGAGCCCCCAGGAGGAGCTGTCACCCACCGTGTGGCCCAGGGAGGACACGGAGATGATGGCCGGGACCTGGATGTAGGAGCTGAACATGGTCAGGAGGCTGAGCAGGAAATCGATGACTTGCAGGGCCAGGAAGGGGATCAGGAACCGCTCCCTCTTCTGAGGAGGAAAAGCAGTGCTGGTTATTCCCATTCCAGGTGGGAAATGAGACAGCTGTCAGCACCTGCAAGGACTCACACGGTGCTCCAAGAATTAACACTTCCCTGGAAATTCTGATTCCAGTGCCAACTGATCCAGAGAAAAAAGGGCATCACCCCACTGAAAAATTCCTTTGAATTCTCACTCTGTGACATTGGCACTGATCCCATCAGAGTTTTCATCCCACTATCCCTAAAATTTCCCTCCACAGAGAGGGAACTGGGTTATGTGGATGGTATTTAGTACTTAGAACTCCACCACCATCAGATCCCTGGGGTTTCCACCTGAAGGCCTCGTCGTTCCTCCTCCTGAACTGGGAAATGAGTCCCTGGTGCAACAGGGCAGTGACAGTTCTCTCACAGGGCCTGACTTGCAACAGAGCGAGGAAATGAGGCAAGAAAACATTTCTAAATCATAAAATCTCCTTTACTTAACACCCAAAACAGCCTGGATGGAAATGTTGCCCAGACTTGGTAAATCTGGGTGTTTGAAGCTTTTCACAAGAACCTCAGGCTTCAAACCAGTTCCTCTCCTGTTCTGGAACCAGGAGAGATTTTTATCTGCCTTTTTTTCTGTGTCAGGAGGATTCTGGGATTTTTATCTGCCTTTTTTCCTGTGTGATTCTGGGATTCTGGGATTTTCATCTGCCTTTTTCCCATGTGATTCTGGGATTTTTATCTGCCTTTTTCCTGTGTCATTCTGGGATTTTATCTGCCTTTTTCCTGTGTCATTCTGGGATTTTATCTGCCTTTTTCCTGTGTCATTCTGGGATTTTATCTGCCTTTTTCCTGTGGGATTCTGGGGTTTTTATCTGCCTTTTTCCTGTGGGATTCTGGGATTCTGGGGTTTTTATCTGCCTTTTTCTTGTGGGATTCTGGGATTTTTATCTGCCTTTTTCCTGTGTGATTCTGGGATTGTGGGGTTTTTATCTGCCTTTTTCCCTGTGTGATTCTCTGATTCTGGGGATTTTTCTGCTTTTTTTGACCATGATTCCAGTAAGCATCACCCAAACCCTGACCCCCTAGATGTCGTTTGTGGGGAACGTACCTTGAGCACCCCAAACAGGAGGTGGAAGCTGATGACAAACAACACGAGGATCAGCAGGAAATTGGTGGTGACATCAGCTGAAAAGGATGAAAACAACAAAAGGAATCACCACATCACCAAAAGACGTCCCAACTCCATCACACCCCTAAGGGAGAGTTAAACCTGGCACAAATAATTGTGTCTGTGGAGGAATTAATGTTGTGCAGATGGAATTCACCCTCTTTTCCCTTTTTTACACCCATTTTTCACCTCTCTTTGAAATCCCTGTATCCACTGGGCCATGCAGGTTGTGAGCTGAGGCATGAGGGAGCCAAGGAGTGAAATGCTGAATATCCCAGGCTCCAAAATGAAGTATAAACCAAAATGAATTAACCCTCTTTGCCCTTTTTACACCCATTTTTCACCTCTCTTGAAGTCCCTGTGTCCACCAGGCCGTGCAGGTTGGGAGCTCGAGGGACCGAAATGTGGAACACCCCAGGCTCCAAAATGAAGTATTAAAAAAAGCAGAGGGCTTTTGGCTCACAGCTCTGAGCTGGAAATTCTTCAGAGACTTGAAGGCAGATAAAGGAACAGCAGGGAGATGCTGAAGGATCTTCAGGATCTCTCAGGGAAGAGCAGGAATTTTAACTCCCCACCACTGGTGAGGCCAGGGAGGGTCAGGGGGGGATCTCTCCCCCAATTCCGCAGCTGTGGGGTGCAAGGGACACCTCAAAAATCAATGTGAGAGAATTGAGGGGGATTTCTGGCAGCTTCTTTGGGTGCAGGGGGTGATGTTTTATATCCATGGAGTCCCTGCTCGACCTTTGCCTGGAAGGAATTTTCCCTCCTGGAGGAAATCAGGAACACAAAGGGCAGCTCGCTCCAAAGGCAGCCACTGCTGCTTTGCCTCTGCTCCCAGGCGCATGGAAAAGCCGGAATTCCAAGGCAGAACAACAACCCCACCTTTGAGGGGCAGGGGAGCAGAGCCAAGGCTGGGATGTGGTGCACAAAGAGCCAGAGATTAACAGGGAACAACCTAAATCCAAAACAGACCTTAACAAAGGAGCCAGACTCAGCCTTTGTGGGACCAGCCCTAAAGGAGCCAATCCCAATCCCTTTAAAGCCCAAACTCCCCAAGCCTTTTCCCTAAAGGAGCCAATCCCAATCCCATTAAAGCCCAAACTCCCAAAGCCTTTTCCCTAAAGGAGCCAATCCCAATCCCATTAAAGCCCAAACTCCCAAAGCCTTTTCCCTAAAGGAGCCAATCCCAATCCCATTAAAGCCCAAACTCCCAAAGCCTTTTCCCTAAAGGAGCCAATCCCAATCCCATTAAAGCCCAAACTCCCAAAGCCTTTTCCCTAAAGGAGCCAATCCCAATCCCATTAAAGCCCAAACTCCCAAAGCCTTTTCCCTAAAGGAGCCAATCCCAATCCCATTAAAGCCCAAACTCCCAAAGCCTTTTCCCTAAAGGAGCCAATCCCAATCCCATTAAAGCCCAAACTCCCAAAGCCTTTTCCCTAAAGGAGCCAATCCCAATCCCATTAAAGCCCAAACTCCCAAAGCCTTTTCCCTAAAGGAGCCAATCCCAATCCCATTAAAGCCCAAACTCCCAAAGCCTTTTCCCTAAAGGAGCCAATCCCAATCCCATTAAAGCCCAAACTCCCAAAGCCTTTTCCCTAAAGGAGCCAATCCCAATCCCATTAAAGCCCAAACTCCCAAAGCCTTTTCCCTAAAGGAGCCAATCCCAATCCCATTAAAGCCCAAACTCCCAAAGCCTTTTCCCTAAAGGAGCCAATCCCAATCCCATTAAAGCCCAAACTCCCAAAGCCTTTTCCCTAAAGGAGCCAATCCCAATCCCATTAAAGCCCAAACTCCCAAAGCCTTTTCCCTAAAGGAGCCAATCCCAATCCCATTAAAGCCCAAACTCCCAAAGCCTTTTCCCTAAAGGAGCCAATCCCAATCCCAATCCCATTAAAGCCCAAAACTCCCAAAGCCTTTTCCCCAGAGTTTACCCAGAGAGGATTTCTCTCCTTATCCTGAGATTTTCTGGGGTCCAGCCCAGCTGTGTTTTCCTGCCCCTCTCTCTCCATGGGCTCCTGCTCCAGCTCTCTGGCAGAATCCCTAATTAATTGGGAAGCGGCCATTGCCAGCTAATTGCCCAGCTGGATCTTCCAAGCGGAACCTGGATCAAAACCCCCCAAACAAAACAGCAAAGAAACGAAAACCCCACAAACACAAAGGGATGGAAAGGAAAGGAAAACCAAGGGAGAACGACTTCCCACGAGGTGTTTTTTCCCAGAAAACAGAGTCATCCTCCCTGCTGGCAGCAGGGATGGGTTGGTGCCGTGGATAAAACACCAAAAAAATTACAACAACAACAAAAAAACCCCCAACTCCCCCCAAGCAAACAAATAAAACCAAAACCCCAAACAAACAACAAACAAACAAAAAACCAACCAACCAAAAAACCCAAACAAAACCCTAACCAAACAAAAACCCAAACGAACAAAAAACAAACAAAAACCCCCAAAAACCAACCAAACAAAAAACAAAACAAAAAACCCAAACAAACAAAAGCCCAAACAAACAGAAACCGCAAACCAACAAACGAATAAACAACCAAAAAACCAAACCAACGCAAAAAACAACCCCAAAAGACCCCCACAAAACAGCAAAACAACCGAATCCCGAAAGAGGAAGGAAGCCTTTGAGGTCACACTTGCATCAAGTTCTTCAGTTCCCATCAGAAATGGAAGGTGGGAACACGTTTTGCAGGAATGGAGGATGGATGCTCCCGGGTTCCTCGTGCTGATCCCAGCCCCAGCCTGCTGGGTCATTCCCTGTTCCCATCCCGGGAAAGCTCTGCAGGAAGGGGTTTGCACCCTGCACTGGGGCTGAGCTGAGCAGAGCCTCCATCGCCCCCACGCGAATATTTGGGAATAATGCTCTGTGGGAAAGGTGGGAACCACTGCACTGCCCCTTGCTCGGGTTCCTAGCAGCAGGACTCTCCCAAATTCCCATTTTTTGCCCACTGCTGATGCCACTGAGGTCCCTTCCCACCCACACCATTCCACGATTCTGTTGGATGAACCAAACCCTCAAGTGCTGATGTCAAACAGCCCTGGGGGAGCCCAGCGGTGCCCCTTTCCATGGAAAAACGTGAACCCAGCTTTTATAACTTCACCAGGCAGTGCCTGTTCCTGGTCTGGTGCTTTTCCCTGTTCCTGACTCCCTCCCTGGGGACAGGAGGGTTTGGAATGTGCAGGGATCTGCTGTACTCAGCCTCCTTTTCCTCCACGTACTGGGAATTTTCAGCCCAGGGAAAGCCACTCTGGAGAAGCAGGGAACAGCAATTCCTGGCTGCCAGGGGCTGTGTTTTTCTCTCCGTGGGCATGGACAGGGCACGGAGGGAGCCCACGTTCCTTGTTCTGCTCCCAGGGTTATCTCAGTTTGTGGTTTTACATGGAAAATGGCTCAAGGAAGGAAAAACCCCCTCTGCAGTTGTTGTTTCCAGGCAGCTCCCCCAGAACATCCTGGGTGGGCAATGTCCGAGGGTTTGGGAGTTGGGTGTTTTAGATGGCACCTCATGAGACAGCTCCAGGTCTTTGCAAGGATCTGAGCCAGATCCTTCCGTAGGAATTCGATCCTTTGGGAATTGTGAGCTATGGGGCAGCTTGGCTGCTTCTTCAAGCCACCAGTGTTCGGGAAAAATACACCAAGGGCTGAGAAAATCTGGGAATGGGAGAAGGGAGGGGTGGTGTGGCTCTGTCCAGCTGGGAGGCAGGAGCTCCATGGAAATGGTTCCACAGGAATGGCTCCACAGGAAAGGCGCCATGGGAATGCTTCCACAGGAATGGTTCCATGGGAATGGTTCCACAGGAATGGTTCCACAGGAATGGTTCCATGGGAATGCTTCCACAGGAATGGCTCCATGGAAATGGTTCCATGGGAATGGCTCCACAGGAAAGGCTCCATGGGAATGCTTCCACAGGAATGGTTCCATGGAAATGGTTCCACAGGAATGGTTCCATAGGAATGGCTCCATGGAAATGGCTCCACAGGAAAGGCTCCATGGGAATGGCTCCACAGGAATGGTTCCATGGGAATGGCTCCCCGGGAATGGTTCCACAGGAATGGTTCCATGGGAATGGCTCCACAGGAATGGCTCCATGGAAATGATTCCATGGAAATGGTTCCACAGGAATGGTTACATGGGAATGATTACATGGGAATGGCTCCATGGCATGGGGGGGGTGTTGGTGGCAATGTCCCACAGCCCGCACATCCATAGGATCAGTGTGGGGTGGGATTTGTCCCCACCATCCATTGAGGAATTCTCGGACACTTCAGCGTTCCCTGGAAATGCCCAGAATGCGACGGAAGTCAGGAGTGTGTGTGAGGCTGGAATGATCCACAGCTGGGGAAAAGGGAGAGGAAGGAAAACCAGGATTGCCAGGGGAATCCAAATGAGATTCCAGAGGGAGCTGAAGGACTCTGAGGGACCTGCAGAGTTTAGGCTGATCCTCTGAAATAAAAACTTCTCTGGGCTCCACATTAAACTCCAACAACCCAACACAGCTTTGGCCTAAAGCAAACCCCAAACAGAGCCTAAATTCCTTCCTGAGCTTTTGACCCAGAATTCCAAACTCTTTGGTGGAAAAGGCAGAGGGAGCAATGCAGGACTGAGGGATCCCTCCCTGCCCCACAGCTGCTCCCCAGCATTCCCAGGACCCACCAATTCTGTAGTAATCCTTGGCCAGGTCTTTGCAGAAGCCTTTCCCATTGGCCACCTCCAGAGAATACTCGATCAGCAGCAGGATGCTCATGACCTGGAGAGCAAAGCAAAAAACACAATTCAAGGGTCTTGGACCAAATTCCCAGCAGTGGATTTATCTCCAAGGAACACTGGAGGGATGAGTCTCCAAGTGAGCTGAACACAAAGGGTTTAAATCCTTGGAAATTCTGAGACAAAAGTCATCACTTCATTCATATTTTGGATTTCATTGCCAGCAGAAGGAGGATGGAGAAACAACGAAGTCAGTGGGTTTTATTTCAATGTTTTTTCACCTGGCTTTACATTCTCAAATTGCTTTTTGCTGCAGAGCTGAGGGGAACGCAATTACAGTACTCCAAAGTGTAAAAAGAAACACCAAAAGGATTAAAGATCTCCCTTAAAGTGTGGCTGTGCCACTCCAGCGACAAAATCATCGCTTTCCTTCTTTTATTATTTGAGGAAAATCTCCAAATGTTCTTTTCTCACATTGAACCAGAATTACTTTCTCCAAGTTTTCCATTTGGAGCATCAAACCCCGGACCCCAGGGTTCATCCTGTCCTGAGTTCAATGAGCTGGGAGGTGGAGGGAGATCCAGAGCTGTGGGCTCAGTCCTGGCCCTGAACTGCTGCACTCCTACAGGGATGATTAATAGTGAAAAATGAAAAATCCGTGTCTGAGCCTAGCTTAGGAGATCTCCATGGAATCACAGAATCACAGGAAGGTCTGGATTGGAAGGAATTGGAAAGCTCATCCCATCCCACCCCTGCCATGGCAGGAACACCTCCCACTGTCCCAGGCTGCTCCAAGCCCCAATGTCCAGCCTGGCCTTGGACACTGCCAGGGATCCAGGGGCAGCCACAGCTGCTCTGGGCACCCTGTCTGTCCCTTGTGTGTCCCAGTCCATCCCTGGGTGTCTCTGGGTGTCCCTGGGTGTCCCCATGTGTCCCTGTGTGCGTGGAGGCTCCGAGCAGGGCCCAGGCTCTGCTCCAGGGCCCAGCAATGGCACCAAAGGGATGGGCAGGGACTGATCCCAGCAATTCCCCCTGCACAGGAGGCACAACTTCTGCCCTGGGCAGTGCCCAGCCCTGGACAGAGCCCGGAGAGGGGCTGGAGTCTCCTCCCTGGGATATCCCAGAGCCACCTGGACACAATCCTGGGCCCTGGGCTCTGGGGTGGCCGTGCTGGAGCAGGGAGGTGGCACCAGTGACCCTCTGGGGTCCCTTCCAGCCTGACCCGTTCCATGACCCTGAGCCCTCTGGCCCCGCAGTGCTGCAGGAAGCCAGGCCCTATCTGCCACCCACATCAGCACCAGTTCGGGCAGAGCTGAAACAACTTTTCCACCAGAGCTGCACCAACCTTTCACTTCAACCACGGCCCTGAGCAGCACCGCCAGCGAGGAGGAAGCGGCAGCGCTGCGGTCTGGGCTCGCGTCTGCAAACTGAGGGTGTTGGGAACAGCACAAAAACAGCTGCTGCAGGGGCTGAGGCTGGAGCAGAGGATGGTTCTGGGTTTTCAGAGGGATCCAAACAGGGTTTGGGCAGCGGGAATAATGCCCAGCCAGGGGTGCTGAGCTGCCCTGCACAGGAGCCGTGTGAGGGAAGGCTCTGCCTTGCCCCAGAAAGGGGGAAGTGAGGCTGGAAGGTGGCAGGAGCTGAGCACAGCCCCTCCCTCTGCCTCTGTGTCCTCTGCAGAAGACCTTGAAACTCTTGAAAACCAAATTCATCACCTTCCTGAGCCCCTGGCTGCAGCTGCAGCTTCCAGCAGAGCTGTGGCACTCCCAGAGTGACACCCCTCAGCCACACTGCTGCTGCAGAGGGGACTCCCTGTCCCTCCATGTCCCTCTGAATTTAAAATCCTGAGTCTGAATTAGAAGGAAGGATGTGTCAAGCTTTCCCTGGGCCTGTCTGATACCAGCCTGTCCAAGAGTCACTCTGCTGCCTTCCCCTTTTTTCCATCAAGTAAATGAACTTTGCAATTTGCCTGTGAGCTGGCAGGAAAAGGAGGAATATCCAGCTCTCATTACACGAGGATACGACAAAGTTAACACGAGTTCAGCGTAATGGAACAGCATTTCAGCTCCCAGGGCAGCTCTGAGCCCTGTCAAGGATGAAATTGCATCGATCCAAGCTGTCTTTGCAGCTGCCGGTGTCCCTCGGGATGGGTGGGATCTTTTAATGAAGACACATGGAGATCACACCTGGCTACGAGGTGGCTGAGAGCACGTTCCAGCTCCCAGAGAGGTTTTGCTTCCCTTATTTCTGCTGTTGGTCCAACCCCTCAATTGCCAGAGTAGGAAATAGGGGCAGAAATTGCTTTTTCAGGCTTCACTTAAAAGGAGGCCTGAACGAAATGGCTGAGCTGGGCCCTGAAGATCAGTTTTGTTCCTGAAAGAGGAGTGGGTGAGAGCAGGACAGCAAACCCCAAATGCTCCCATCCCATGCTGATCCAGAGGCCAAAGTTCAGCGTGAAGAACCCTCTGTGATGTCTGCCAAAGAGAAAAGAGGCCCTGGTTTCCTTGCTAGTGGGGAAATGAGCCACACAACCAGACCAAGTGCAGGCACATGAGATAAGAGCATGGCAGGAAACCCCAGCCCAGCCCGAGAAGTTCAGGAGACTTTTAAGGCAAAAGTTGGTTTAAACTTTTCTGTTTTGTGTAGAAGGAAAGAAGCACTGAGCTGTGAGCAGGCAGAGACCTCCAGGCCTTTCTCTGGGCATGGAGAGCCAGGCCAGCAGCAGGACACCTCTCCAGCAGCTGCCTTTGGCCCTGGAATGTGGCACCCTCTGTATTCCTGCAGGGAATGCACATCCAGGGGGATGAACCCGCTGCAGAGGGGCCTTTTGGAAAGAAGGCAGAGGAAGGTGGACGTGGTGCCTGCCCTGCACTCCTTGCTCAGCTCCTCCCACTGCAGATCCACCCCTCAGCTCCAGCAGGAACTAAAAACTTCTTGTTTCAGACAGACAAGGAGCCAGTTCCCTTTCCCTCTACAGTGTCACACCAGGAGAAAGGCAGGTTTAAAACAGGAGATTTCACTTCCAGGTACTCAATTCACTGCCACTTCCCAGCCCTTCCTCTCATATCTCCTACACCTGGAACTTCTGGAGCAGTCCCCTCATCTCGTTGCTGCCTCTGCATAAAAGGAGCTTCACATTTCTTGGTGGAAGAAATTTGAATCCCCAGGAACTGAATGGCTGGAGCTGGGCCAGGGCAGGCTCAGGCTGAGATCAGGGAAAGGTTCTTCTTTCCCCAGAGGGTGCTGGGCACTGCCCAGGCTCCCCAGGGAATGGGCACGGCCCCGAGGCTGCCAGAGCTCCAGGAGCGTTTGGGCAGCGCTGCCAGGGATGCCCAGGGTGGGGTTGTTGGGGTGTCTGGGTAGAGCCAGGAGTTGGGATTGATGATCCTTGTGGATCCTCCCAACTCAGGACGTTCTGTGGTTCCATGATACAGTGAAATAATGTAGGACTGAGCTAAATCCAGCCATTAAATCAAGGCAGACAAATTGGGGTGTCTCAAAGGCGGAATCTGACCTACACAGCCCCCTTCCCTGGGGATAACCCTGCTGCAGCTGCACTGGGGTTAAACTGCTCTTAGAGGTCCTGTTGTGCCTTTAATCTCCTGAAATATTTGCAGCTTGACTGATCTCCGAGTGATTTATCCTCATGCACGTGGCCCCGGTGTGAGGCTGCTCCTCTCCTGCTTCACAGGGCAGGGCTTCTGCAAGGGGAGCTTGAAGCCTTGGGGAACTGGGGGCACTGGGGACAGGGACAGGGTGCTCTGGTGTGGTCAGTGGGGACAGGGACAGGGTGCTCTGGTGGGGTCAGTGGGGACACAGGGACAGGGTGCTCTGGTGTGGTCAGTGGGGACAGGGACAGGGTGCTCTGGCTGTGGTCAGTGGGGACACAGGGACAGGGTGCTCTGGCTGTGGTCAGTGGGGACAGGGTGCCCTGGCTGTGGTCAGTGGGGACAGGGTGACAGGGACAGGGTGCTCTGGCTGTGGTCAGTGGGGTCACAGGTGACAGGGACACAGGGACAGGGTGCTCTGGCTGTGCTCTGGGTGCTGGGGGGTTCTGACACGAGCAGGGGACACCCAGGACAAAGAGCACCACACATGAACACTGCCCTGTCAGAGCTTCACCTTTTCTCTCTCGAATTTCCAAGTGGCTCCTGTGGCAGGCGAGGATGAAGTGAGGAGTGCTGTTAGTTCCCATCTGGTTTCCTTTCACACCGTTTCATCTTTTCCTGCTGCCTCCTTTGTTTTTGCTGTTCCAGGAGGAGCAGCTCGGGCTCTGTAGGACCCCTGGCTCAGCCCCAGCCTGATGAGAGCTCAGTGAATCCCACTCTGGGCTTGCCTGAGCTGTGTCCAGGGTGAGGACAGGACCTGGGAGGGTTCCAGAGGTGAATTTCTGCTCTGTGAGTCACAGAGCTGCCAAAGAGAGGAGCTGGAGTGCGGCTGAGACCAGACAAGGTGCAGACGCTGCTTCCCAAGGCTCCTCTGGCTCCAATCAAGGACCAGCAGGGAATGAATCCTGAGCCTGCCCAGCAGCAAATTTCCAGCCCTGATCTTGAATCTCTCTATCAAGCACCTTGAGGCCTGTTCCTGGCTGGAGGAGCTGATGAGCAGGACAAGCCCCTCAGTGCTGGCTTTGAAAGTCACCCTCAGGTCACCTCCCAGCACCCAGCGGAGCTTTGCTGACCGCACCACCCCATTGTCTCCTCAGTCCCCTCCTTCTCCTTCCCCGTCTGTTCCAGAACACCCAGGATTTATTCCAGCTGTCCCTGAAGAGATCAGCAGCGAGGCAGAGCTGATTTATGGAAGACAAGACATCACCACAGAGCCTGAGAGCTCTTTGACGGCTCCGCTCTCACCCAGCACGGCTGTGATTCATCCCTGGGACCTGCAGCAGGAATTTATCCTGCTCCAAGCCCCCAGCACTGATGGAGCAAATCAGCCGAGGTGTAAATCCCCTTTTCCCTTTCCCTCCCCCTGCCCAGCTGCAGCTGCACCGTCAGAAAGGGAGAGGAGAGGCAGAGGGAAAAAATGGTTGATATTGTGTGGTATCTCTTAAAGAAGTAAGACAAGACTTATCAAAAAATTACCCTGTTTTCCAAGGGTAGAAGGGATGGTGCAGCTCCTGCTGCTCCAGGGAAGCAGGGGGACTTTAGAATGTCCTTCCCGTGCCACAGCTGCCATTCCCATGGGATTTCTGCAGGCTGCAGTGCCCCTCTGCTGTCCAAGGAATGAGTGAGAGCCCTGTTATCACCCTGCAGGCCCCAAACCCTGACTGTGCACATCCGGAGTTGCAGGAGGACCATGGAATGTCCTTCCCATGCCATAGCTGCCATTCCCATGGGATTTCTGCAGGCTGCAGGTCCCCCCAGTGCCTCTCTCCTGGGCAAGGAGTGGTGAGAGCCCCGTTATCACCCTGAGGACTCCCAGGCCTGACTCTGCACACCCAGAGCTGTAGGAGGACTATGGAATGTCCTTCCCATCCCACAGCTGCCACTCCCATAGGATTTCTGCAGCCTGCAGGTCTCCAACTCCCCCTCTGCTGTCCAAGGAACAAGTGAGAGCCCCGTTATCACCCTGCAGGCCCCAAACCCTGACTGTGCACACCCAGTGCAGCACAGGGATTATTTTAATAATCCAGCCATGCAAGAAACCACATCCTCAGGAGGGCTGAAAGCACCTAAAGCTCCTCGGTGCAGCCAGGAGCGTGGGAGAGAGGAGCCTCCAGGCTCTCCTGCTCTGCCATCCCTGCCCCGAGCAGCTTCTCCGGGAGCTGGACATGGCCGTGATCCCAAAGGAACCCGAAAGAGAGACAGAGGAGGCAGCTCTGCCCATTCCCCCTCTGCTCGTCCATCTCCCAGATCCCTCCAGGGACCCATTCCCACCCAGCAGGTTCGGGATACCCTCGGATCAGAGCTCCTGCACTGGGCAGAAAAGCAGGAAGCAGAGTGAGTTTCCCTGAGCTCCGATTGGCAGAGCCAGGGAAAAAATCCTTCAAAACCCCTCCCAGTACAGCGAATTCCGCTTCTCCCTTTCCCCCACCACCTTCTTTTGTTCATCCCTCTTAAATCACTGGCTTTTCCTTCTGGGAACAGAGAACATTCCAGTGTCAGGAAGCCCTGTGAACCACAACTGCGCTTCCTGGAGAGCTTCCACCTCTGTTTTCCTGCCTCCCTCTCCCTGTCCCCCTTCCAGACCCAGAACTCACCATGTGGAAGATCCCCAGGGCCACTGTCGCTGTCTTGATGTTGAGGCAGCAGCACCTGGGGGGCTCAGGGGGGCTTTGGGGGGTCATTTTCGGGTCCCTCTGAGCACTGCTGAGTTAATGAGGTTGAATTTGCAGCTGCCCCACGGAAAGCGAAGCGAGAGCAGCTCCGCTTCCTTCCTGCTCTCTGAATGTGTGAAGTCATCTACAAAGTCACATGAGGCCTTTGGGTTTCTCAATCCTAAAGAAAGCAAAATTGAGGGGTTTTTTTGAGTACATCCAGCTGGGAAATGGGAACCCCAACGTTGCTCGGGTGTCTGGCACGGGGGCTGTCAGGAGAGGAGGGTCGGGAGCAGGACATGGCTTTGTCCTGCAAAAATCCTCAGGAACAAAAGCAGGGGGTCGGGAATTTCACCTCAAACTCACCCTGCTGTTTTTGCAGCGAAGCATCCAAGTTCCTCCCTTTGAACCTTGCCAGCAAAGGCACCATTCCCTGCAATTGCTGCTGGGAGCTGATGCTGGAGCAGCCCTGGGCTCTGGGAGGATGGCAGAGGGTGTCGGCTGAGGGATCTGCAGCTCCGGTCCCAGCTCCCGGGGATGGGATTTATGCCATGAACTCCTGGAAAAGGAAACCAGCAGGATCTGAGCGCGGTGGCTTCATCACTGCAGGACATCGGGGTGGCCCCTCTGCCTGAACTCACCCAAATGTGTTCTTTGGCAGAGATTTATTACCATTCTCATTAAAACCCCCATTTTTCATTCTCTTTCCCTCTTTCCCCACCCCATGGGATAGTCACGCTTTAGACCCCGGTGGAGCAGATTGTTCCGAGTTTTGGGCTTCCTGACAAAGGTTTGGTGTGTCCCAGCAGGGTAACATCGCTCCAGGAGGGAGATGCAGGTAAATAAAAAGAGAATTGGGCAAACACTCAAACGAGCTCTTGTGGGTGTCACATCCCAAAAATGCTCCCTGAATTTTGTTTGATGCCTCCAGGAGCATTCCCAGCACAGCATCCCAGCAGTGCTCCAGCAGAGGGGTTTCTTGGTTGTTTTTATGGAATTAAATGCTGAGATTCCACCTGGATGCTTCAGAAATACAATCCAGCTGCAAATATTCCCTGCTGGATCCTTGGTAGAGCAGGAAACTGAAATCTCTTCACCAGCAGGGAAAGCACAAAGCTGAAGGTGAGGACTGAGGGCACTTCATCCACCAGTACCCCAGGAGCTGCATCCACCCATGAGAAATAGGGTTAAAAATCAGGTTTATTTGTAAAAGTAGATCATTTTGAGCATCTTTCCTTTACAACCCGGTTGCAAACACAAGTTTGGCTTTGCCTTCCCCACGTGAAATGGGTTTTCTTTAGGGGCCGCCTCCCGCCCATGATAAATAGGGTTAAAAATCAGGTTTATTTGTAAAAATAGATCATTTGGAGCATCTTTCTGTTACAAACCAGTTACAAACACAAGTTTGGCTTTGCCTTCCCCACGTGAAATGGGTTTTCTTTAGGGGCCGCCTTCCGCCCATGAGAAATAGTGTTACAAATCAGGATGATTTGCAAAAGTAGATCATTTTGAGCATCTTTCTGTTACANTATTTGTAAAAGTAGATCATTTTGAGCATCTTTCCTTTACAACCCGGTTGCAAACACAAGTTTGGCTTTGCCTTCCCCACGTGAAATGGGTTTTCTTTAGGGGCCGCCTCCCGCCCATGATAAATAGGGTTAAAAATCAGGTTTATTTGTAAAAATAGATCATTTGGAGCATCTTTCTGTTACAAACCAGTTACAAACACAAGTTTGGCTTTGCCTTCCCCACATGAAATGGGTTTTCTTTAGGGGCCGCCTCCCCTCCAAGCGGGGTTGTGGGCCCGGCTGGGAGGAGCTGCAGGAGGATCAGGAATTTCCTGCAGCTCTGAAAAGCTGGTTCATGCCATGACCCTGCCCGTGCGTGGCGAATGTTCCTCCGTCCGCGCTGCCCCTCGTGCTCCGGGAGGTGCACAGAGCTCTCCTTGTGTGCCCGAGCATTCCACACCCAAACCGAGCGCTGCCTGTGGAAAAGCAAACGGAAAACGCGGCCCAGGCCGGGCCTGGGGCGGTGCTGGAGGCCTGGAGGCCACTGCGGGCCTGGCTGTGCCACCCCCGGGTCCTCCCTGGGAATTCCAGGTTTTTTAAGACTTTTAGGAAGTCCCTCTGCTCCCAGGGACACGGCCTTGGCTTTTCATGGAATGCTGGGCATGGATTTGGTGCTGGAGGGCACTGCAGGCCTGGCAGTGCCACCCCAGTGTCGCTTTTGGGAATTCCGAGTTTTAGGAAGTCCCTCTGCTCCCAGGGACACGGCCTTGGCTTTTCATGGAATGCTGGGCATGGATTTGATGTGGTTTGTGGTGCCTTGTCCATGACTCCTTCCTGGCAGCAATTCCAGCTGGGATCTCTCCTTGGAGAGGTCATCAGAGCATTTCCCACTGGGAAATCTCCTTTGGGAGAGCACGAGGAGAGGCTGGGACCAGTCCCTGCCCTTTTTCCCCATGGCAGGGAAGAATTCCCAGCTCCCTGTGAGCTGCTCCTCAAGGAAAGCTGGACTGGAGGGTCAGGCAGCCATTGGGAATAAATCCCACATGGCAAATAAATATAGACATGCCAAATAAAATAAAATAAAATAAAATTAATAAAAATAAATATAATATAACCGTGTAATAGGTAGAACACATATGATATAATATTATATAAACATAAACAAATATAAATATGCCAAAAAAATAAAAATAAAAATAAAAATAGAAATAAAAATAAAAATAGAAATAAAAATAAAAATAAAAAAATAAAAATAAAAATA
>VZRV01003126.1:69848-81960 GCA_013398115.1 Falcunculus frontatus | reverse complement strand
TATAAAATATATGCCAAATAAAATACATTTAAATAAATATAAATATAATAACACAGTAGGATAGATATCATATATAATATATTATAGAAAAAGAAATTAATATAAATATATAAATATACAAATATATATAAATATTCCAAATAAATATAAAAATACAAATCCAAGCTGCCAAAGCCCTTGGATTGCTCACAGAGGTGTCAAGACAGCCCCAGGTCCCCTGCCTAAACCTTTCTGCCAATTCAATGGTTTGGGGCTTTTGTTGCTCTGTGCAAGGGACAAGAGGTGGGGTTGGGACACAAAGCTTTGGGTCTGTGCTGCCTTCACAGGTGGGCAACCAGAGCACGAGGAAATTCCCAAGTTTTTCCCAGAGCTCCCCCAGAGCTGAGCTGGATTTATCCTCCAGGAAAAGCCAAACAACAACGGGAGAGCCCTAATGAGGGAAATGCTGCATTTTCTGCCAGCGGGGCAGTAAATCTCTGCCAGAGGTTGGCACCAGGGCTGCCACCACAAATTCCTGCTGCAAACCAGCTGGGCTCAGGCTGCTGCTGCTGCCAGGGAATGGGAGAGTCTGGGGAAGTGGCTGAGGTGTGGCTTCTGCTTCTGGAGTGCCCTAATTAAGTGAAATGGGCTTTAAAAACTCCTTTCCAATGAGGAGTTCAGTAAAAATGCAGATACAAAGGGTGGGATGGAGATGAGGAGCTGTGCAGTTGTGGAATCCCAGGATCTGCCAGATCCCAGCTGGAAGTGTTGGGGGGACAGGGAAGCAGGTGGAGCTTTCTCCAGAAGTCAGAGAATTATAGGATCATGGGTTGGAAAGGACCTTAAAGCTCAATCCCATGGGCAGGGACACCTCCCACTGTCCCAGGCTGCTCCAAGCCCCAATGTCCAGCCTGGCCTTGGACACTGCCAGGGATCCAGGGGCAGCCCCAGCTGCTCTGGGAATTCCATCCCAGCCCCTCCCCACCCTCCCAGGGAACAATTCCTTCCCAAGATCCCATCCAGCCCTGCCCTCTGGCACTGGGAAGCCATTCCCTGGCTCCTGTCCCTCCGTGCCTTGTCCCCAGTCCCTCTCCAGCTCTCCTGGAGCCCCTTGAGGCCCTGCAAGGGGCTCGGAGCTCTCCCTGGGGCCTTCTTCTCTCCAGGTGAGCACCCCCAGCTCTCCCAGCCTGGCTCCAGAGGGGCTCCAGCCCTGGAGCAGCTCCGGGGCCTCCTCTGGACTGGCTCCAGCTGCTCCACATCCTTCTGATTTTGGGGGCTCCAGGGCTGGGGCAGCTCTGCAGGTGGGGTCTCACCTGAGCAGGGCACAGGGGCACAGCCCCAGTCCCTTTCCTGCTGCCCACTGGGATCAGCCCAGGGCTGGGGGGTTCAGGGTTGGGTCATGTTCAGTGTCACCCCCCAGGAGCCCCAAATCCTTCTCCCAGGGCTGCTCCATCTGCTCCTCCCTGGCCTGGATCCATCCCAGGAGTTTCTCCATCTCAGGGGCAGCACCAGACTTGGCCTCGATAAACCCGAGTGATTCCTGTGGAGAGGGGGCTGTGGATGGGCTGGATTCCCAGTATTCCCAGTATTCCCAGTATTCCCAGTATTCCCAGTGTCACTCCCCAGGACCTGGAGCTGCTGTCCTGTCCCTGCCCCGTGTCCCCTGCCCATCCTGCTGTGCCCAACCCCTCCCGACCCCACACCAAATGTTCCCAGCCTGGCAGGGTTCAGAGCTGCTCCTAACATCCAACAGAAGGATTTGCAGATGTCAGAAATGATTCATTTCTGAGTAAATTGAGTAATTCTGAGGGGCCCCAACCCCTCCCACAGCAGCCAGGAGCTCTCTGAGGGCTCCAAAGACAAAATTATCATTTTGCTCATTCAGAGTGACACCAGAACCTCTCCATTAACGGGACTTTCAGCTCGTTGTGGTTTATGTATGTGCCGATGTGTGTGTGGCCATTTATTATTCCTTTTCTCCTCATGCTGGGCCCGACTTTATTCCTCTGTCAGGATTTACAGCTGCCCTCTTCTCTGCTTTATTCCTTCATTATATTTTATGGCAGCTTTGCTCTGCTCGACGTCCACGCAGCCTCCCCGTGGATCCTTCCTGGGTTTTATCCATTACCTTGCACAGCTCCTGCCTCACTCAGAGATAAAAACCAATAATCCGGAGGATATTGAAGTGCTCACCAAGGTAAAAGTCCATTGTTTTCATTCAGCTGGATGGAGGCAGCTGCTGCTTTAGCTTTTCCTTGCCCGGCTCTGCAGGAACAGGAGGATCCTTTGGTCTAAAGGAGGCAGCAGTTTCCCCTCAATATTCACCCAATGAGGGTAAATCAATGAACCCCTGGTGCTGTTTAATTGTTATTAATGGAGGATTCATGGAGAGATCTCTCCCGCCCTGATAAAGCCTTATAAAATTAAATGCTGGGTTCAGCTTCCCATCAGGAGACTTCAGAGGATCGTGGGATGGTTTGAGTGGGAAAAGAGCTTGAAAATCATCTAGCGCCACCCCCCAAATGAAACATTTCAGCTCCTCAGGCTGAGGAAACATCTGACCTCGGAATACATCTCAGAGTTATATATGGGAAAAAAACCCTGCAGCAATTGAATCAATCATACCTTCCACTATCCCGGGCTGTTCCAAAATGCTGCTCCTCAAACTGGAGCAGATTCCCACTCTGAGTGTCCAATCTGAGGTATTTGGGATGATTCCTGACTGGAGGAGCCGGGATGAGGAGCTTGGAGCAGCTTTTCCGTCTCCATCCCTTTTCCATCTCCATCACTGAGGAAACCACGACCAGATCACCCCCAAAACAGGGAGGATTTGGGGCTTGGAGGGTGCCTCCCAACCCCTCATAACCCCTCAGGGTTGGGAGGCTGTGCCTGAGGCACGGGGAATGATCCCACGAGCAGGCACAACCCCAGAAATGTTTCTGGAACACAGCTCCAGGCTCCTGCAGCACCAGCACATCCCTGGGAGCATCCACCGGACTCCAGCGGACTGGGAATGCTGGGAAGTGCTGGTCCTGTTCCAGCACAGGGATCAGCTCAGGCCAGGAGACAAAACCCCACAAGAGCCGTTCACATTCAGAGCCAAACTCACCTCGTTTGAGGGCAGAGAGGAGCCCGGAGCTGGGCCCTGCCCGCTGCAAATCTCGGGACATTTCCTCCATTTGTCCTTCCCACAGTGGGAAAACAGCATATTTCTGGGATTTAATCACCAGGGAAGAATGCTGAGCTTCTCACCCCAGCTCTGTCCCCAGCCTGCCCTCTTCACTCACTGTCACATCTGCAGTCACCTCCCATCCTGACCTTTTCATCCCTGATTTGCTCTGGAAAAGGGAAAATGAGCAACCACTGGATTATTGAGCTGGGAGAGGGAGCACGGCTGCTGCTCCATCTGCAAACCCCAAAAGATTTATTAGGAGACACCAGAAAAGGTGAGAGTTCCTGCACAAAGCTTGGCAGGACACCCTGGATGGGTACCTGAGTGACCTCTCCGATATTTCCACGTTCCTCGAGCCTGCTCCTGCTCCCATTCCCGAAGGGATTCACAGCACGGAGAGGAACTCCTGACACGTTTTTGTAACAAACCAGCCCCGGCCAACAGCAATAGCCAGGAAATGTAGGAAAACAGGGATTTTGGGGCAGCAGAGTGAAGGCTCTTCAAGCACCGGGAGCTTTAAGCCGAGCTCAGGAAAGCGAAGAGTTCCTGGAGCTGTCGTGGTGGTGGAGGAGTTGTAGGGAAGGAGGGAAAATGGGATCAGAAATCCCCTGCTGTCCTGAGTGGAAAGGGAAGTTTTGCTGTGCTCAACACGAGCAGATCAGTAAAATTCCACAGGGGAAGATGGAGATGTCACCTTTTGATCCTTGCCCTGTTTTCTCCCGGGAATGGGGACAGGAACTGGCTGGTGGCTGTTGAGCACTCTGCAGAAGCAAAAGAAACTCCATGTGGAATCCTTTCTCCGAGGCTGGAGGCTCTGCCTCTGCAGGGCTGCAGCTCCTGCTCATGGATCCTGATCCCCATGGATGCCCCTCCACGTCCCCCCTCCATTTTTGGGGGGATTTTCTCAGCACAGCCCATCCCTGTTCTGTTCTGCCTCAGTGCGGGGGGTGCTGGGCAGGTCAGGATTGGGATGTGGCACCTCGGGGAGCCCCGGGGCTGTGTCCTGGCCACGGGGGTATCCCTGAGTGTGGCACTGCTGTCCCCCAGCTCCTGGGAGCTCTGCAGAGCCCTCAAGTCCCCAGCACAGCAGTGGCTCTGGATGTCCATGCAGCACAGCTGATCCCAGCTGATCCCAGCTGATCCCAACCCTCTGGATCCGGCTGGAAGAAACCTTCCCAGTGTTTTCACCCATTCCCACAAGGAAACATCAACATTAAGGGGCTGCAAATTCTTGTGATTATCCCCAGTGCCACTGATCCGAAATTCTTGTTTAAATCCTGTGTTTGTGTGCACGGATCACACAAATTCCATCTTTCCTGCAGGGATAAGAACAATCCACGTTCTCCAAATATTCCCACAATTATTGGCTACAGAGCCCCTGTGCAGGTGCCTCCCCTTTAGCCCAGATCACAGAAAATGTTGAAATTCAAGTCTAAACCAAAATATTTGAAGCCCAAAACTCAGCTGGGGAGAAGCTGGAGCTCTCCACAGAAGCATTAAAACTTTGCCAAGTTTTTAAAAAGAAAATCCCTCCACCCACAAATGCGAGAACGGGAACATTTTGTTTTGCCGTTTTCCAAATGAAATATTTCACCTCCTCAGGTTGAGAAAACATTTGACCTCGGAATATGTCTCGGAGTTATATCTGGGAAAAAAACCCTGCAGCAATCGAATCAAAACGTTTCACTTGAGCAGATTTTGACAGCCTGGTTTTTCGGGACACCACATTTTTGAATCCTTTCAAGTTGATTTTCTTTCTTTTTTAATTCCAAATTTCAGCACCGCCCAAGGCCCCAAACTTCAGTCATTCCCAGCTGGAATTAGCCAGAGCTTCTCTGTATCTCTCAAGAACTCAATCAGTGATTATTTGAGTGAACCTCAGAGGCCTTGCAGGGACTGAAGCAGGGGAGAGGCCTTAAGCTGATTTCCTGCCCAGGGATTAATTCCATCGTTGGTAGAAACAAACGGAATTTATCCTGCAGCCCCTCATGAAGGGGCTGAGCTTCCAATTCCTGCTCCCACTGCATTCATGAGGGCTTGGGATGGGATTTGGATTTGGTTTTGGATGAAGTGGTTGCAGCTCTGGGGTTTGCACAAAGAACCTTCGTTTGTTCTCCTCGTCCTTCATCCCAAACATCCACGTCCCACTGCAGAATCCTGCAGGGATCCTGCAGGGAATGGCTGGAAGTGCCCCCACCCTGGGCTGGCTCCACATCCATCATGAAATCATGGAATCGTGGAGATTCCACATCCATCATGAAATCATGGAATCGTGGAGATTCCACAACCCACATGGAATCATGGAATTGTGGAGATTCCACAACCCACATGAAATCATGGAATCGTGGAGATTCCACATCCCCCATGGAATCATGGAATGGCTGATGTGGGAAGGGACCTCCCAGTGCCACCCCTGCCATGGCAGGGACGCCTTCCCTGTCCCAAGGCCACCCTGACTCTCTTCTCAGGAAGAAGATTCTTTGCTGCCCACAAAACTCAATTTGGGTGGATTTTTGTGGAGCAATTTTACTCCAATAGGAAATTTTCTAGCAAAATCCCAGATTCTGTGGGGCTGGAGTGCTCAGCCCTCATGTGGGAACCTTTATTTGAGTCATTTTAGTGCTTTAACTTAAAACAGAACCCTGAATATGGAACAAAATCGAATTTGATGGGGAATTTTGGGTTGGGGCTTGCTCAGATAATTCTAGCTGGCATCAGGCAGAGTGGAGGTGTCAGCTTAGACTGGATCTATCTCAGATTTAAACTATTCCTCATTAACATGAGGTTAAAATGGGTTAAAACCTCATTGACCACAGGGAGTTCCATTGAAGTGGACCTTGGGTGAAACCCCTCAATGACCACAGGCAGTTCCATCCCCAGCAGTGGAATTTACAACAATAATTGGAAAATCGTGATCAAAAATTCTTCGAAATGATTGAAAGGAATTTCCCTGAGAGCTCCTCAATGCGGCTCTGGGACTGTGGAGTTGATTGGATCTTTGTGGGACTGTGGAGGTGATTGGGTCTTTGTGGGACTGTGGAGGTGATGGGATCTTTGTGGGACTGTGGAGGTGCTTGGATCTTTGTGGGACTGTGGAGGTGATGGGATCTTTGTGGGGCTGTGGAGTCGGTTGGATCTTTGTGGGGTTGTGGAGTCGGTTGGATCTTTGTGGGGTTGTGGAGGTGATTGGGTCTTTGTGGGATTGTGGAGGTGATGGGATCTTTGTGGGACTGGGGAGGTGATGAGATCTTTGTGGGGTTGTGGAGGTGATGGGATCTTTGTGGGACTGTGGAGGTGATTGGGTCTTTGTGGGGCTGTGGAGTTGGTTGGATCTTTTTTAGGATTTTGGTGAAGGAAAAGGAGGAAAAAACCAGAGAACATTTGGCAATTACTGCCCCATTCTTCTGCAGTAGCACAGCCTGAACCCGAACAAAACACAGAGCTGCCGCTTCCTCTCCTTCCCGCGCTCCAAGAAAAATGATCTGAGCGGAGTTTTTTATAAATCCAGCCAGAGAAAAGAGTGGAGATTCCATGAAATTCACTGATGACCTCATCTCTTTTCTATGGATGCAGTTGGGAGGGCCCAAAGATGGGGCTGATGGGAAGTTTTTCCAAATAAAATTACCCCTTCTTTACATATCCATTGGTGTTCCCATGGATTTTCAATGTTCCACAGGTTTGGGAGCAGCTCTGGAGGCATCCCGCTGTTTTGATGGAATTCTGTCCCATCTGCACCGCTGCGGCTCCAGGCTGAGTCCCACATCCAGGCCCAGCAGCCACAGGATTTTTGGGTTCCCAAGCAGCTGCTTTTGAGATCCCAGGGATGGGGGAAGAGGCTGAGGCCACATTCAGAGCAGGAATTCTCCTGATTTTGGGGGTTTTCCCCACATTTCCTCTGTCCCTCTGGCATCCCATGGGAATGCAGCTCCCCCGTGCTGGGAAAAACATTTGAAAAACGCAGCCAAGGGTTTAATTCCCAGCCCACTCAGACATTTCACCAAAACCCCTCATTTCATCCCTAAATTCTGCTTTTCACAGAGCTGAGGTGAGAACCTTGGCTACAGGGCCAGGCTTGGAGCAGCGAGGTTTGGATTGGGAATCAGCTCTTGGCCTCCCTACGAATTCTCACAGCTTTCCCTGGTTCTGCCCCTCAGGCTGGGAATTCACCCGGCATTCCCAGAACCCGGCAAGGACACAGAGGGTGGGAGTGAGCTGGGTGAGAACTGATTTACAGGAGTTTGATTGTGGATGAACACGGCCAGAAATGAGGCCGAGGGCCCTGGACTCACTCCAGGGCTTGGGATTTTGTTTTTTCCTTCTTTTCTCACCCGCTTTGCTCACAGCACAATTCCTCCATCAGCTCCATGGATCCAAACAGGATAAAAAGGCTGATCCAGGAATATTCAGATTTTATTTGTGCTCTGACTGTGCCAGACAAACCTTCCTGGCCACCACAGACCCCTGAGTGGCTTCTCCTCGTGTCCCTTCCCCATCTGGGATGTAATTCCTGCCCTTTCCCAGCCACTTCGTTTTTCCCAGCTTTCCCCCAAGCCCTTTTCCCTCAGATCCCAAAGCTTTCCTGCCCCACATCCAGAGGTGCCAGCTGGCTCAGCCCTGGGAATGAGCTGCCAGTGTTTATCAGCAGCCTCTGGAAGGAAAACGAGCCCTTCCCTAAAATCCTGCACATTCCCAGGCCTCTGGAGCAGGATGAATGGAACCTCAGTGTGGCTTTTCCTCCGTGGTGCCTCTGACTCTGATCCCAGCAGATCTCAGCTGTCTTCCCAGTGGGATTTGTGGCACCAGGAAAAGGCCCTAGAAATGCAAAGAGAAGTCCAAGAACACATTCCCAGGGATAGGGGCTCCTGGGGAGGATATTTTGGAAAAGCAGCTCCCGGTCACACAAGGGGGGATTTGTGTCGGGATTTGTGTTGGTCCCTGTGGATGCCTGGAAGGGGCTTTGGGACATCTTGTTCCATAATAAACCTGTTTGAGGAGGGAATTAACACCTTCTCCGGCTGCCTTCGGGGCAGGAGCACATTCCTGCTGCTCCGGGCACTCCGGGACGCCTCAGGGACAATCCCAGCCCTGATTCTCACAGAATTTCTGATGATCCCTCACAGAATGATTGGGATGTGCCCAGGGACCCTTGGTCCCATCATTCCCACCCCAGAGCCCCCTTCACATCAAGCACATCCATCCTGCTGCTCAGGAAGGGCTGGAAAAACATGGGAAAAGTGCCCTGGAATTGGTAATTCCTGATCCAAAGGGAGAGCCAGAGGTCATCAAAGTACGGGAGAAAGGAGCAAAGGAGAGGTTTCTCCATGGATATGAACATCCTTAGGCAGAATGGGGATGTGAAATACCACATCCAGTGGAAAGGAAACGCTGTCGTGCCTCCAAAAATTCCAGGTATCAATGTGAATATCATGGAATATCACATCCAAGGAAAAGGAAACGCCGTTGAGCATCCAAGAATTCCAGGTGAGCTCCAGTGGGAAGAGCCAAGAGCATCCAAGTCCCTGTGCAAAAAGCACTAATTAGCAGGTCCTGCCTTATTTTTGGAATGTTTTCCAAGCACTGCTGATTCCCAAATCCTTCTGTCCCAGCATTTCTGGGTTTTGGGAAGCCAACCAGGAAAAATCAAAATGAGAGCAAACAGCAGCTTTTAAAGCAGAATGAGCTTTGTCTATGCCAGGTTTTAATTATTTATATTTATTAAAGATGAGGAAAAGGAACATTTCCATGTCCTGTTCACCTGGGAATGTTGTGGGATTGAGGGATTGCAAACAGCTCCAGCTCCAGCACAACCCATTCCTTAAGGGGAAAAAAAGATATAAAAATAAATAAAAGTACATTAATATATCTATATAAATATATAAAATAGATGAATCTATGAAAAAGATACATCTATAAATATAAATATAGAAATATATTTTAATATATTAAATATATTAAATATCCAAATATATAAATATATAAATTAGAAATATATAAATATATATAAATATATAAAATATATAAATAAATGAATATATGAAAATAATAAAATTTATGTCTGTTATTTATACACATTCCCCAAAAATCCAGGGTTATTTCTTCCCTGGGTATTTGCATTTGAAAGGCAGGACTGAATTAATTCCAGACAAAATGTCAACACGGATCCCGCTCAGGAGGACGAGCTGTCCCTGGGATGTTTTTTTGGGAATCTGCAGGAGGACGAGCTCTGGCTGGGTCCCACCTCATTCCCGGAGCCTGGGCTCTCATTCCAGCCTCTCCTTGGGAATGAAGGGAAGTGTGGATGGATATGGGACACGTCTGCTCTTCCCACCACAGGGAAAACAAATCCTGAGCTGCTCCCAGGGAGTGAAGGCGAAGTTCATCTGGGTTTGGCTGGAAAAAGGGGCACCAAACCCACACTGAGGGTTTGGATCCAGCTGCCTGTGGATTCGGGATCTGGAGAGCCCAAATCTCCCAGTTTGGGGCTGGGATGATGAAGGAGGGGTGGAATTTGTCACCTCACAGGAACTTGTGGCTGGATTAAATCCCTGAGGAAGGTTCCTGACCTGGGAAAAGTCAAAGACAGGGTTCAGACTTGAGTCTGGATTCAATCCCCTCATTTTTCCAGGGAAAGGTCAAAGACAGGGTTTGATCCCCTCACCAGAAGAGGGAAAATTTCATCAAAATCCCCGTTTTCCTCTTTATGTTTTTGCTGTTGTGAGCAAAAACGGAAACCCTCCCTAAAAAGTGGCTGTGGAACAACAGTTCCAAAATCCCTGTTTTCTGCAGGAAAAGCATTGCTGCATCCAGGACTCTCCCTGTTATTCCAGGCACCCTTCAATCCATGAAAACTCCTCAGACTCTGCAATTTCCGATGTCACTCAATCCCTCTCCCATTCCCATTCCCAGTGTGTACCTTTGGAGCAGGAGCTCTCAAACTTGTGTCCATTCAATGGGGCTGAGTTTGGAAAATCCTGGAGAAATCAATATTTAAATTAAATTAAATTAAATTTAATTTAATTTAATTTAATTTAATTTAATCCCCCCAATCTTTCAGTCTGATTCCTGAAGGCCACAGCCCAGCCCTGCATCATTCCGGAGGGAGCAGGAATTTCCGTGGAGGATTTCTAGACCCATTTAGGAGCTGGAAATCTGGGAAGTGCCACAACCTTTGAACCCTGGCGGTCTCCAGCACAAAGGTGGAGCAGGGAGCCAATGGGAAAGCTCCCAAAATTCCAAGAGCAGAGAGAATTCCAACATTTTCCATGAGCCCTGATCCCGGTGGCCTCTCTGCTGAGGGAAGTATTCCCTCTGCTGACTGGAGCAAGGAACTCTTCATGGACACAACAAAATCATCATTTTTGGGGGGGAAGATGAGGAAGAATCATTTCCTAAACCTTCAGGAAAACCCCCAAAGCCAATGTATTTAGGGATGAACGAGCCAAATAAAGTTTAGGATGAGTTTTTCCCGGTGGAAAATTCCCAGCTCTCAATCGAGTTCTGCTGATGAAGTTTAAGAGCTCGGAATTCCTCCGGGCTGTGTTTGAGGAGTGCAGAAAACCCTGGATATTCATTTTTAAGGAAATAAAACAACGCCGGTGCTCTGCCAGAGCTCAGGAATGCTCCAAATATCCCATAAATTTGCCTCTTAATTCCTGTTTGCTTTAGGATTCCCAGTTGTTCATCCCTCGCTCATTATTCCATATTTATTTTGCGTAAATTCCAGAAGCACTGATGTTATCAACATTTCTCCCCTGCTGCAAAAACCTTTGGGTTTTGGGAGAAGGAGGGAATTTTTCATGGCTGTTTTGGGTCAGATTTTCAAGATTTTTTCCTCCAGCACCCAAAATTTAAGGACCAAAATGATGCCCCCTGCGCTGGGTGAGCAGGAGAGCAGAATTCTGGAGGGAATGGATTATCCGTCTCCTTGGCAGGAGCAGCTGTGGCTGTTTGAAATTAATTTGAGCTCCAATGAAATGATTTGATCCTAAAATTTGGCTGATTTTGCTGTGGGGTTTTCCCTCTGTGGAACAGCCCAACCACTCCTGTAGGAACAGCTCCGTCCTTGGCTCCACAGGGAAAAAAGTGGGATTTTACCTGTCAATTGTGCTGTCTGATGGCTCATTTGGAGAGGAATGGTTGGAAAAAACCTTCAGAGCACTGGATAGAACATTCCCACTTTTTTTATGGGGTTCTGAAGGAGATGGGACGGAGTTACCACACAGGGCCAGCCCTCAAATCCAAACTCAGATCCAGAATCTCTCAAATTAGGATCCAGAACATCCCAAACTCAGCCCCAGAACATCTCAAATTCAGATCCAGTCTCTCGAATCTGGATCCAGAATCTCTCTAATTCAGCTCCAGAGCTGCAGGCTCAGCCCAGCTCCTGTTCAACGGCGAGGCAGGAACTGCACATTCCCACTTCATTTCCTGAGCCTTCATCCCTTCTTAACATTCCCTTCAAAACCCACATCCCCCGAAACTCTGGATGTGGTGGGCAGTTCATTCCGCGCTGCCAGGACGGCCTGAAGCAGCCCCACCTCTCCCAATCCTATTTTAATTTCTCTCCTCTCCTTCCCCGAGTCCTTCAGCGCTGTCTGTACAATTCCATTCTGCCAGGAAACATTCCCAAAAAAAGAAAAAAGGAATGAAATTTGACTTCTCTATGCAAATCACAGCTCTGTGCATAATCAGGGAGGGCACGAGCTCACCCGGTGTCCTCCCAGCTGCATTTGGGGATGAAAAATGTGCAGCTCTCACTCGACCTCCAACCCCAGGCCGTGGCCAAGGCCGATGTTAAAAAGGATAATTCCTAATTAAGGCATTTATTTAAACCAGGTGACGTTAATTGTTCCAAAATGGAAACGGGATTTTAAAGACGTTCAGGGCTCCTTTGGTGCTGTTGGTGTGAGGGGTTTGGGGCTGTGGGGGAAGGGGAATTGCCCCCTGCCGGGGGGGGCTGGG
>VZRV01003126.1:0-58550 GCA_013398115.1 Falcunculus frontatus | reverse complement strand
CCCCCCTTTTTTTCTTTATTTTTGGCCTCTCGCTTTGAAGGAGAAGAAAGAAAGGAGAACATCGACGCTGATCCCGTCATTCCAATCCCGGGACGGAATTAGGGTCGGGATCTTATTAACCATTTCAAAGGGAATTTAATCGGTCATTCCGTGCTCCGGGAGTGAGGAGAGAAGTGTCAAGGAGAAGGAAAACACATTCCAGAGAAAACATCGTAGTGTTGGACCTCCTGCTCCGGGACTTCTTCCTCATCAGAGTTAATTAGTTCCTAATGAGCTCCTAGTTCCAGGCCAGGGCAGGGTTTCCTGCGATTTGTCTCCAGGTGAGAGCCGTTCCTGCCTTCCCGAGGGGCTCATCCCGAATCCAGCACCCGATCCAATCCCATCCCACCTCCCTGCTGGGAGAGCCAGCCTGGAAAAACAGGAACGATTCTCTGAGCTGCTCTGGCAACAACACAACCTCATCCCAAAGATGGAATTGTGGAGCTGAATGGAAATGCCCAGGAATCCTTGGGGAAGCACCAAATCCTCGGGGAACCACCCGAATCCTTGAATTCCCCCTTGTGTTCCAAATGTCCTCGCACAATTTGTCACCCAAACGGCACAGGGACAGCCTCCAACATTCCCAGGGAATGCCAGCAGGATCCATCCATGGATTTCCCCGCCGGAAGGGGCCACCCGAGGCGGATTTTTTGGGAATATTCACTGGCATTCCACAGCCAGCCGAGCTATTTATAGAAACCCATTAATGCAAATCCCGGCTCCTCACGCCTCGATCTCCCTTCATCCCATTCCATTCGCTCCTGGAAGCGGCCGGAGCTATCGGGATCGGGGGTTGTTATCCACGGCTGGGATCCTGGTCAGGATCCAAAGGAGGGTAAAATTTTAAAAATCAGGATAAAAATAGCAAAGCTCCCACCCGGGATGGGGCCACGGGCATCGATTCCAGCACAGCTCCCACTGGGAATTTAGGGAATTCTTACCTGTTCCCAAGCTCTGCCTCCTCTGGATTTATACCCCGCTCTTCAGCACCAGGACTTTGGGATTCTGGGAACCCTGGGAAGAGGGATTTAGGGGAAATATCAGTGCTGAGCACCCGTGGGAGTGTAAGGGTGGGAATGAAGAGGTGATTTGGGATGGGAATGAAGAGGTGATTTGGGATGGAGGGCGTTATCTGTATCCAGTGCTTTTCTTGGGATTAGAGATGGGTTGGAAAACTGAGCCCTATCTGACCCAAGAAGAAATTCCTCCCTGCTCCCCCTCAATCCCAGCTGGGAGCAGGAATCTCCCACTCCTCCTGCAGGATGCCCCACTCAGCTCCTGCCTTTCCTCCAGGAAAATCCTGGGGGAATTTTCTATGTCCTCAGCTCATTCCCAGCCCTCCCCTGTGGCTGTGCCGGGCTCAGGGCACTGGGCCAGGCTCAGGGCACTGGGCCAGGCTCAGGGCACTGGGCCGGGCTCAGCAAAGCCTCTCCTTTCCTGGGGAACTCCCACCCCTCAAAGGTTTTTCCCCATCCCAGCTTCTCCAGACCTTTGGGAGACAGAGAAATCCCCCCCAGGAAACCCTGGCATGGAGGGATCCCTGCTCTGGGCCCTCCTTCCACCCAATTTCCAGGTGTTCTGCACTTTTTGGGAGCCATCAACCAGTAAATCCATAAGGAATATCCCAGTGCCACCCATGCCTGGAGTTTAACGGGATTCAGGTTGTGCTGGCATCCCTGGAGTGACACTCCGGGAGTTGCCACCGTGCCTCAAACCCCACACATCCCTGCGCACCCCCAGAGTGACCCCACAGCTGCCAGGAGCAGATCTGCAGCCTCACAATTCCAGCTATTCCATCCCGAGGAGCCCCTGGAGTCCTTGGATATGAAAAGTTGCAAGCCCGGAGCCAAATCACCCCCCCCAGGCCACAATTCCTGGGGTTTTCTAGGGAAATTGGAGTGGGATTGATCTCTGCAAATCTCCCCAGAAACACCAGCCCCGTGCCAGGCTTATCCCAGCCCCATTTACAGCCCCTTCCATAATGGGGTTTATTTATGGCCTCCTCAGAAAAAACCCATTTTAAGGCATTTCCAGTGAGCTCAGCTCTGTTTCTCCAGCGAACGGATAAATAATGGGAATGCAGCTCCAAACATGGTTCAGATCCATGGATTTGGCAGCGTGGAGCTGCAGGAGCCTCTGCAGATGTTCCACCTCCATGGGCAGCACATCGAGCCTCTTTCAGAGCATAAAAGCTCCTGGAATTCCTGCCGGGAATGCTGCTCCCACCCCAGCACAAATCCCATTCGTGGCTCTTTATCTCTCCTTATCAGCACCTGCCTCTCCGGAGGTGCCAAGCGCTTTCCGGAGCCTCTGGAAGCAGCACAAACCCATCCTGTGCCAGTGCCGGGAGCAGGGCAGGGGCTGCTTTTCATGGAGGGGATGGGGGAGCAGGAGCCAGCAGGACCCCATGGATGATGGAGCAGGAACTCCCTGGGATGATGGGGCAGGACCCCAGCAGAATCCCTGGGAGGATCGAGCAGGAACCTCTGGGATGATGCATCAGGACCCCTTGGGACGTTGGAGCAGGACCCAGCAGGAACCCCTGGGATGATGGAGCAGAACCCCACCTTTAAGATCCCTTCCAACCCAAACTGTTCCAGGATTCTCCGACTAAAATTCCAGCCCCCGACACGTGTGAGGCGCTTTAAAGCAGCACCAGCGCTTCCGTGCTTGAGCCCTCGAGGTTCTCCCAGCACCTTTTGGGATTGGTTTGGAACTGTCAGGAATTTCCAGCCCTGCCCCATCCCGAGTCGAGGAGTTCCAGTGGAAAAGCACCGGGAACAGCCTCCCGTTGTTTGTTTGAACTCCGTCCCTGTGCTGGGAATGGCCTGGGAACAACAGCCCCTTGTTCAGCTCCCAGCCCCAACCCCAGCCCCTCTCAATGCCCGCTCTGCAGAAAAAAGGGTCACAAAGTCCCTTGCCCACATCCCAACATCCCCTTCCTGGAGCAAAACCCACCCAGGACAAGGAATTATTGCCAGGAAAGGGAGAGGAGGTGAAATCTCAACGTCCCAGCCCCGGAGCTGCCGCAGCTCCAAGGTTTCTGTTCCCCCTTGAGGTCCCAGCTCTGTCCCCAGCCGGGTTTGTTCCCAGAGGGGTGGAAGGGCAGGAAAACGTCAAGTGCTGGCTGGTAGTGCCCAAGCCCGGCTGGAGAGGGGTGGCTTTGTTCCCTGAGGGAACAGCAGCAGTGGGAATTCACCTTCAGGCAGGTTTTGGGTTTGTTTATGGGGTGAAGGCAGAGCTGTTCCTGCAGGGACACCGGAACCGTCCCCTGCAAACCCAAGGACAGCTCGTGCTGAGCTGGGATTTTGGCTCAGCCTCCCAGGGAGTGCTTAAACCGAGAATTCCAGGTCCTCTCACCAACTCTATTCCCAAAACAACCCCAAACCCAGCCTTTATAGAAATATTTCCATATATAGGGATCTTTTTCTCGCATATCAAGAGGGAGAATCAAGACTGCAAAGGCGTCCAAGAGCCCCAAATGCAGCTCCAAGGAATGGAATATTCCAACCTCAAGCCAGCTGGGTTTACACCCGGAGCTGGTTGAGAGAAGAGCTGTGGGTTCCCTAAGCCAAATCCTAAAGATTCTGGGCTCTTTAAAGTCAGGCTCAGCTACGCAAGGCCTGCTCATCCCAGTATCTCCAGTAAATCCTGGTTTCCTCCGAGGTTTGTCCCTACCCCAAAACCACGCACAGCAGAAGCTTTTCCCTCTGAGCTTTCAGCCCTATTTGGATGCACGATATTCCCTAAATTCCACCTGGTTCCAGCCTTTCCAGTCCCCGTTCCCTGGGATTTAGGAGCCGTTGTTGAGGTGCTATCGAGGCCCCGTTACTGCTACAGAGCTGTGACAGCCCCTCTCGTGCTGCTCTCTGGAGTGCCCTAAATAATTAAACCTCAGCCAGAACAAACCCGCAGAGCCCCGTGGTGCCTGGTTCTGTTTTTGTGGCTTCCTCCTCCCTTATTTTGGTGCCTGTTAATCCCAGCCTCGTGCAGGGCTCAGGGATTCTGAGGAACCCTAAAAGGAAGATCCCAAACTGCCAAGAAGTAGGATTTAAAGGATGAGCATCCCTTTGGAGGCAGCTTGAGACAGTGCAAAGAGTTGGATGGGCAGGGCAGGGTGAGGAGCAGGAGTGCAACCTCACACCTCTCGTTCCCGCTCCTCTCCACAGCTTTTCCTCGCTGGAACTGTTCCAAATAATCCCAGCCTCTTACAGGGCTCAGGGATTCAGAAGAGCCTTAAAAGGAAGATCCCAAACCTCCAAAAACCAGGATTTAAAGGATGAGCATCCCATTGGAAGCAACTCGAGCTGATGGAAGGGAGTTGGGTGGGCAGCAGGGAAGGATTTAGGGTGGGGATGCAGCCCCCGACCAACCTCACACCTCTCGTTCCTGCTCCTCTCCAGAGCTTTTCCTCCCCGGAGCTGTTCCAAATAATCCTAGGAAGATCCCAAACCTCCAAAAAATAGGATTTAAAGGATGAGCATCCTTTTGGAGGCAGCTTGAGCCAGTGGCAGGGAGTTGGATGGGCAGGGAAGGGTGAGGAGCAGGGATGCAGAGACACAAAGAGGAGACGGATCAGGGATGGATTAGAATGTTCGGGAATTAAAATGAAGGTATTTAGGATAAATTCCTCCCTGTGAGGATCAGGATGAAGATATTAGGATTCCTCGTTTTCGGGCAGCCTGGAGCCCTTCAGGGGCTGAAATTCTCTCACCTCGCCACGGCTCCTGGCAGATTTTGGGGTGAAACGCAAAGAGCTCTGCTGCCAACAGGTGGATTTTCCCAGGCTCGGGAATGCAGTGAGCAATGCTCCCGCTCCACGTGGGAGACGAAGCGCGCTGGGAACGCCAGGCAGGTCGTTAGGCATTAATTAGCATTAATTACCCCCCTCCCCCGCACGGGCACCTCCAGCGGCAATCAGCCCAAGGGCCACCCCTGCTTTTCTCTCCTCTAATTCCGTAATTGAAGGGGAGGGAGGAGGGAAGGGGGAAGAGGAAAAGCGGCGCTGGAGTGGAAATGGCTCCGCTGATGTGCCGAGCGCTAATTGCGGGTTTGTTTGGAGGGCAGGGGGGTAATTAGTGCCCATCAGGGCCAGCAGATCCTTGGAGAATCCTGAGGGAATCTTGGCTGAGCCTCTGCTCGCTGCTGAAGGAATCCCTTCCCTGCAGCTTCCAGAGTCCAAACCTGGCCGGGTGCTCCCCCCAAAATCCATCCAGGGTGATCCGAGAGCGATTCCCATCACCAGGATAACCGGAAAAGGAATCTTTTCCCTTTTACAACGATCCCACCTATCCTCTCTGATCCTCCTCGGTTTCGCGATGCTCCCTTCGCTTCGGCTGGGGAAACTGAGGCACAAAGAATCGGGGCCATTGAGGCTGGAAAATCCCTCAAAAATCGCCACATCCACGCAATTTTTCGAATCCTTAACGCAGGGAATCAGCCACGGCCTCTCCAACCTCTCCTTCCTGGAGAGCAATTCCCGGGGGAGGGGGAAATGGAAAATCCGTTTATCATTAAAATAAAATCTAAAAATCGTCGAAAGGAGCTGAGCTCCCCCTCCCCAAATTTACAACCGCAGGCGTTTCGCGAGCACGGGGTGACCTTTTCCACGGGGACAGAGATGTTTATTCAGCCCAAACGCGATGTCCCCGAGCCCGGGGGTGGTGCCAGGCTCTTTCCAATTTTCCCTGATTTATGGAGAGCTCCCGGCCCAGCCTCCCGTCCCTTCCAGAGGGAATTCCCTCCCCCAGCGCTGGGGCTGGATCCGCAGCAGCGCCGGGAGCCGCGCCCGGGGTCTGCGAGCAGCGGAGCTCGCTCGGCTGAAAGGTCACGGGATGGGAATGGAAACGCGGCCTGGAAAAGGGACAATTCCCGGGAGTGGGATGTGGTTTACACCGGGAAAATCCTCACAAATCCAGGGCAGGGGCTGCGGGGCTTTCACAGCCCGGTCCTTCCGTGACCTCCGGGTTGTCACCTGCCCTTGGATTCGGTGTCTCGGGAAGGGCTGGGGGATTCCCGGCTCTCCATCGATCCCTTCCCCCATTCCCACCCTGCCGGGAGCTGCGGAGCCGCCGGGGGCTGGGAAGGAGAAAGGGAGGGAAGGAGAAAGGGAGGGAGTGCGGGGAAGGAGTTGGAATCGATGATCCCTGTGGATCCCTTCTACCTCAGGATATTCCACGATTTTATGATCAGATTTTTAAGTCATTTCGCGCCCTCCATCCACGTTCCCCACGGCTCTGCTGACCCAAATTTTGGGGTGTCTGTGCAGGGAAGGAGTTGGACTTGATGATCCCTGTGGATCCCTTTCGTTTCAGAATATTCCATGATTTTTGAATTGGATTTTTAAGCCACTTGCCGCCCTCCATCTCCTCTGCCACACTCCTATCCACAATCCCTATGGCTCTGCTGCTTGGCTGACCCAAATTTTGGGGTTTTTGCACAGGGAAGGAGTTGGACTCAATGATCCCTGTGGATCTCTCCCATCTCGGGGTATTCCACGATTTTACAATTGGATTTTTAAGCCATTTCCCATGTCTCATCCACGATCCCCATGGCTCTGCTGACCCAAATTTTGGGGTGTCTGTGCAGGGAAGGAGTTGGAATTAATGATCCCTGTGGATCTCTTCCACTTTGGGATATTCCATGATTTTATGATCAGAGCTTGGATCAGGCTCCTCTGAGAAATTCAACAAATGGAGCTTTGTGAAGATCTCTCCTCATTCTTTCTTCTTCCTCCCACTTTCTTCTTTTCCTCTCTTTTTTGGCTTCTTGCCATGCAAAGAAAAAAAATCTGGGGCAAGAGGTGACGAGGAAATGGAATTTGGGTCAATCAGGGAAAAAACCCCGCCAGGCAAATGAAAAAGGAATGGATTTCGCTGGGATTTGAAGTGTTCCTTTAAACTCCTGGCAAATGAAATGGAGAAAAGCTCTGACGGGAAAGGTCGAGGTGAAGCTGAAAGGGAACAGCGGGATTTTCCTTCATGTGTTTAACTGGGAGGGGAGGAAGCTTGGGGTCTGAATCCATGATTTTCACAGCTCCAGGAATGGCAGAACGGCCATCCCAGTGCATCCCAGTGCATCCCAGTGCATCCCAGTGCCTGATGGCAGCCGGAACAACCCTTTCTTCACGTGCCCCTCTCTTTTCCAGGTCATTTCCAACCCTTGGGAAGCTGATTCCAGCTTGGCTGATGCCCATCCCGCCTCCCAGTGCTGCCCATTCCAGGCAGGAGTCACCTTTTCCATGGATTTCAGGCGCCACCAGCCCCTGGCAGCCCTGAACTGGGACCAGTGCTTTTACTGGGAAGGGCTCCCTGATCCCAGGGAGAGCAGGAGTGGGGCAGAGCCCGTAAGTGCTGCCAGGCAGGGAGATTTTCCATGTGCTCCATCCATCCAGGAGGATCTGGGACAGGAGGAACTGATTCTCCTGGATTTTCAGGATGTCCCCCAGAGCAGCAGGATGCTGTGGGAATGTCCCAAAGTGTGTCCCAAACCTGGTTTCCAAAACATCTGGGGAGTGCTGGAACAACCCGAGAGCTCCAGGTGGATTAAAGGGATTGGGGCAGGAGTACTGAGGGAAAGTTATGGAATAGGAGCACAAGGAATCCCAAAACGTGCCTGGAAAGAGGAAAAGCAGGCGCAGGGACAGCCCAGCAGAGCCAGGGCTGGGCAGGGATGGGAGGAAGAGTCACAGAGGGAATCTTGGAGCATTTTCCATTCAAGTGCTCCGGGAGGGAGGGAGGCGATTCCTGCGGCTGCCTCATCTCCTGCCGCGATTAATTCAGGAATAGAAAATTCCCACTCCGCCTCATCAGCCGCGCTCTTCCTCTCACGGCTGCTTTCCATCGGCTCATCCATATGGAAATATCCCGGATCCGGAGCTCCGGGAGAGCTCCTGCCTGGAAAAGCCACGCTCCTGAGGAGCCCGGCACAGGGACAAAGGACAATCATCTGACACCAGGACAAAATTCCATGGCTGGTTCACATTCCGGCAGCCAGAATTTCCCACTTTCCCGCGGCGTTTCGAACAGTTTTCCATTAAAATGTTGAGGGATAACGCTGGATATTTGAATCCCAAAATCTCTGATGCTCCAGCGAGTCTTGGAGCACCACATCCTGCTCGGACAGGCATGGAAAGGGATTTGTGCAACTCCCAGGAGCTCAGGGCGGTCCCGGTGCCTGGCACCGAGCGGCTCCTTCCTCCGGGCTCCGCGAATTCCCAAAAATCCGGCAAACAGCCAGAGGCACCGTGGGGAGCGCGACTCTGAGCCCGCCCTGGATCTGCGGCCGTGCCCGAATCCCGAATCCCGGGAATGCCGGCAGGGATGTCAGCAGGTGGTGCTCTTCACCTGGGAGCCGCGCCCGGCAGCTGGGATTGCGGGAAGCTGGGAGATGGAATTCGGGATCTCTCGGGACCACTCCGTGCTCAGGAACTGCCCGGGCTCAGCCGCTCCATTCCCGCCGGCACATCCCAGCCTGGATTTGAATCCCGGAATCCCAGGATCACTGAGGTTGGAAAAGCCCTCTAAGGTCATCGAGTTCGAGCTGTGCCCGATCCCCACCAGAGCTCCGAGTGCCACATCCAGGAATTCCTCGGACACCTCCAGGGGTGGGGACCCCAAACCTCCCTGGGCAGTTCCAATCCCTGACCACCCTTTCCATGAGGAAATTCCTGCTGATGTCCAACCTGAGCCTCCCCTGGCACAGCCTGGGGCTGTTCCTTTTATCCTGTCGCTGGTTTTCTGGGAGAAACCGACCCCCAAATCCCACCCGGAGCTGGCGCGGTGGATCCAGAGCCTTCCTGGCAGCTGGAAAATGAACAGGAAATGGATCCAGGATTTTCCCTGTCCTCCCAACCGGTTCCATCTGCTCCCATCATCCCTCCTGTTGGATTCTTCATTCCTTGCCCTGTTTTGTCCATGGAGCAGCTTTGGCTGGCCCAGAAGGAGCCCCGGGAATGATGGATGGCCCTGCCAGTGGGAGGGGACATCCCATTTACCGCGGCCTGGCTCCGGAATTCCGACAGCACCAGCACGGGAGCGGCAATAAAACAGTCCCAGAGCAAAGGGAAAACAGGGATTTCCATCCTGAGCTCATTCCTGAGGGAGGAAAGGGCAGGGAGGGGAAGGGAAAGGCAAAAACGGCGGGAGGAGAAGAAATGGGCTGGAAAAGGGAGGAGAGATGGGGGAATTATTGGAGGGGGAAGTGGAAAAGAGTTTTGGGATTTGGAGGGAATGAGCTCCGGGACAGCTCGGGGCTGGCTGAGGTGGCTCTGGGGGCCTTCAGAGGTGGAAATATTCCCTGAAATTCACATCCCTGAGGTATTGAGGGGTTTGAGGTGGTTCTGGAACTCTTGAGAGGTGGAAATATTCCCTTAAATTCACACCTGTGTAATACTGAGGAATTTGAGGTGGCTCTGGAACCCTTCAGAGGCAGAAATATTCCCTAAAATTCACATCCCTGAGATATTGAGGGCTTTGAGGAGGCTCTGGCACCCTTCAGAAGTGGAAATATTCCCTTAAATTCAAATCCCTGAGGGTTGAGCTGGGTTTGGAGCCCTCCAGAGGCGCTTCCCCATCCCAAAAGACAGCTCTGAAATCCCCAGCGGGATCCAGCCCTTCCTTCAGCCAGAGGAACCGGGATAAGCCCGGCTTTGTTGGGCCGAGGGGAGGGATGAGCCCTGCCCAGACCGCTGCCGAGTCCTGGCGGAGTTCAGATCATCCAGAAACTAAAAGGGACAAAAAACGACCCCTGATCCCGGTTTAACAACACCCGAACCAATCCGGAGACCCTGGACTCATCCAGCAAACAATCGGCGCCACACAAGAAGATAAATTCCAAGAAAACAGCTTTTCCTGGGCTTTTTCTGCCTGCTCTGAAGAAGCCGGGTGTGAAAGGCGGCGGACCATCAGTCTGGATTAGCGAGACGAGCGATTAAACCCGGCCTAAGAACAAAGGCGGCTGATGAGGAGCGAGATTGGATTTAGGTCACGCTCAAAAACCGGGAATAAACCCCGCCCTCAGCCCAATTACGGCGGGTCCTGATTGGGGGAAGGAAAGGGGAAAAAACATCTTGGGATGGGTTTGGGAGGATTTCCCTGGAATGGGAGTTCGGGCATTTTGGATGCAGGAATATTGCTGGAGTATTCCATGGTTGCTAAATGCCCTGGAAGCGCTTCCTGGGGCTGATTTCCAGGAAATCTGTGAGAAGCTGAGCAGAGCTGGGAGCAGGAAAATGTGGATTTGGTTTGGAAAACACTCCCGGGGAGCAGGAAAATGTGGATTTGACTCCAGAAAACCCTGCACGGGAACAGGAAAATGTGGATTTAGTTTGGAAAACCCTCTAGGAAAACAAGAAAATGTGGGTTTTCCTCTGGAAAACCTTCCAGGAAAGGAAGAGGATGGGGTTTAAGGTCCCTTCCAGCCCAGCCCATTCTCTGGGATAACATTCCCAGCCAGATCTCCTTCCTGAGCTTGCTCTAAGAGGGTTTTTGCTATTCTCTCCCTGGACGTAACCTGGCAGCTCCCAAAATTCCCATCAGTGACATTTTGAAGCATCCTGAAAATAACCGAGAAAACATCAATTAGAGAAAACCCTGAAAATCCAACCCCTCATCCTTGTTCCGAGGAAATCCTGGGGATGAACCGCAGAAATATCGGGACGAGGATGGAAAATCCTGAATCCCACTGGAGGAAGATGCAGGGATGGTTTGGGGCTGTGCCCAGGGGATGGTGCTGGCTAAAAATAGAGCAGGAAATCGAGATCCTGAATAAAAGATGGGAGCAGGCAGGGAAGAGCCAGGTGAAGAGCTCATCCCAGGAGCAATTCCTTATCTCAGGAACAATTCCACCACAATTCCATTCCCACAGAGGGACAGCTGAAACCCGGGATCAATTCCTGGACACACCGAGGGCCGTGCTCTCTGTAGAAATCCACCCTGGAGCTCCCACCGGGATGAATTCAGGCAGAAGAGGACACGGAAAAGCAGCGGGAAGGGTTGGGCAAACCAGGGCTGACAGCGCTGCTCACACGCTCCCTGAGCACACATCCCATGGGATTTCCCTCTGGATACGGCCTGCCATGGGATTTTCAGGAGGTTTGGATCCAAGAGGGATCAGGGAAGTGGGGGAGCTCCTGGTGCCTGCAGGAGGCTGCTCCGAGGGAAGAGCATCCTCATCTTCCTCGTGCCTGGACCTGCACAAACCCCTTTTGCTCAGTCCTGAATTCCAGCCCAGCGAATTCCAGAGGTGAATTGCAATATTCAGAGCCAGAAGACTTGGGGCAGGTGCGTGGCTGGCTTGGAGGAGCTCAGATTTGAGCTGGAACCTCTCTTTTTGTTCAGATCCGTGGCCCTGGATAAGTGGGGGTCTAACTTCTTTTCCAGGTGGGATTTCAGCCTGACCCCTTTGAATCTTCACCCCACAAGAGCTGAGGTGCTTTTCCCAAACTCTTCCCGCAGCTTTCAACCTGGGACACTCAATCTAAGGAGGAAACACTTGGAAAAATGAGGAATTATGGAGACAGAGACTTCAGCAGGCAGATTCGGGTGTTCTGAAGGGGGTGGCACCTCTTCCACCCCATAAAATCTCTGTTTCCATGGATTTCTTTGTGAGCAGCCGCCGGCACTCGGGAACCACATCTGAGTGTGGAAATCCCAATTTGTTCCAAGCCACGGGAATGCTGCATCCCATCCTCCAGCAGCCTGGGATGCTCTGAGAGCGAGCCAAGCCCTGTTCCCAATTACAGGACTGTGGATTCCCAGCAGCCCAGAGCGGAGCAAAAGCTGGGAGCGGCTGGAATCACGTCCCAGGGATTCGCATGCGGAAGGATGGCTGGGAAGCCGTCGGCGGGAGCAAGGGATGGGTCTGGCAGGAGTTTTCCATCTCCTTGGCACTGCTGAAGCTGGGAATGGGGATGGGAGCTCTCAGCGCTGTCCCTGCTATCATCCCACTGCCCTGGGATGAATCCCTTCCTTTTTCCATTGCCAAGCACTGAGCTCCAGCTGGGAGTGCTGGCATCAAAGGCAGAACAGCGCCAGCTGCACTTGAAAGGCAAAATCCATGGGAAAACACCAGCTCCCTTCCCGGGAACACCCCTGGACCCAGCCTGCGGCAGCACCACAACTTCAAATGGAGCCATCACCCGTGTGGAGCCCTCCCGTTCCATGCGGATCCCTCCTGTTCCATGCGGCTCCCTCCCATTCCATGCGGATCCCTCCCGTTCCATGCAGAGCCCTCCCGTTCCATGCGGATCCCTCCCATTCCATGCGGATCCCTCCCGTTCCATGCGGATCCCTCCCATTCCATGCAGAGCCCTCCCGTTCCATGCAGATCCCTCCTGTTCCATGCGGAGACTTCCCACTCCATGAGGAACCTTCCCGTTCCATGCGGATCCCTCCCGTTCCATGCGGATCCCTCCCGTTCCATGCGGAGCCTTCCCGTTCTGTGCGGATCCCTCCCGTTCCATGTGGAGCCTTCCCGTTCCGTGCGGATCCCTCCCATTCCATGCAGAGCCCTTTCTGGGGCTTTCCCGGCCCCACAGAGCTCAGTTTGTGCCAAGAATCCAATGGGATCATCCCGGAGCTCCCGGATCCGTGCAGGAGCCGCTCTGGGACCCCTGAAGCCCCGGGGCTCAGCCTGGCACCCGCCACTTCCCTGCTCCCGCTGCCAAAGGGGATTCCATGGATTGGGAGGTGCCAGGGAGAGCTGGGAATGTCGGGTTGTTTGGGATCCCTCACCCTCCCCAGGAGGTTTTTCCCTGATGAGATGGGAAGATAGTGATCCCGAATCCTTTCGGGTGGAGCAGGAGAATAAGGAACGCTCTGGGCATTTCCCACAGCAAACAGGATCAGGGCTTCGTGTTCCCAACCCAAATCATCCCCCAAGTTTTCCTATGGAGTTCTCCATGGAGACCTGAGAATTTCCCTGCTGCTGCTTTCCCATCCCTCTCCCAAACACCTCCAACACCTGGGAAAACCCCATTTCCTGCGCTTCCCTAATCCATCTTTATTCCAGAGGGAGGCTGCTGAGCCCCAGGTGCTGCAGCCTTCACCTCCCACTGCCCAAAGATTCCTGGTGGGGAATCCCTGTGGAATGGTTTGGGTTGGGAAGAACCCTAAATCCCATCCCATTCTCAAGGGCAGGGACACCTCCCACTGTCCCAGGCTGCTCCAAGCCCCATCCAGCCTGGCCTGGGACAATTCCAGAGGCATCCACAGCTTCTCTGGGAACCTGTGCCAGGCCCTCAGCCCCTGCTCCATCCCTGATCCATTTAATATCATCCCACCGAGCATGGAGCTCGTTAACTCCATGGATAAGGAATGTGGTGGGGCTGGATTTGGGAACGACTCCCTGTTTTTTCCTTGTTTTCCAGAGAAACCGGGACAAGGCATGGTCGGATGTCCTCAGCTACAGAGTCCCTGCCGTAAGTTACATCCACATGGGGGTTTTGGGAAGGGAAATTCCACCTGGGATGTGGCTCATCCGCCGCTCCAGGATGTGTGGAAGCAGGAAGGGACTGAGGAATGGCCGGTGGCTCCTTCGGGATCACAGGAACAAACTCCAAACAAATCCCTCTCCAAAAGCTGTACTTCGGGATCTGATGTCCAAAGCTGGTTTTCCCCCAGGATCCTGGCTGGGAATGGCAGGAATTCCACATGGGTGGCAGGGATGTGGCGGGGCCGGGAGCCAAAAGTGTGGGAAGAGGCATCTCCCTGTGAGCATCCTCATTCCAAACGGTTCCAGAGTCACTTGGTACTGGGGGATAAATCCAGGATCACCCCAGGAGAGCCTGGAGCCATCCCTGCTGTCCCAGTGGGATAAATCCAGGTTTGACCCTACAGCCCTTCCCTGCCATCCCAGTGGGATAAATCCAGGTTTTACCTGGATATTGGATGTTTGGGAACATTTCCTCATGGAAAGGGCTGTCCAGCCCGGCCCAGATGCCCAGGGCAGAGGTTGGAGTCCCCATTCCTGGAGGGATTTAAATCCCTGTGGATGTGGCACTTGGGGACAAGGTCAGGGGCGGCCTTGGAAGTGCTGGGTTAAAGCTTGGACTCCCTGATCTTTTCCAAGCTGAAGGATTCCATGATTCCAAGGCACCAGGACAGAAATTCCTGAAAAACAGCTCAGTTTTTGAGCTTTTCCACAGATTTTGGCCGCTTTTGCCTTGTTTTGGATTCCAAGGGTTGGGCCAGAACCACGGGAATTCCTTGGGGGAAAATAACGTGGATTCGGATGGAAACCTGAGCCCCGCTGGGCACAAGGCCTCAAGTTCCTGATCAGGGATTGACTCCAAACCCTCCCTGCCAAGAGGAAACCTCCGGCTCCAGCTCAGGGAGCAGCAGAAGGAATCATTTCCCTCCTCAGCTGCATCCTCAGCCAATACCAGGAGGGAAAATATTGGATTAGGGGGGATTGGAGAGAAATCCCTGTCTGGGCCTCAGTTTCCCAAAGAAACGGCTAGCCCAAAAACTCAGAAAAACTCCGGCTTCCGCCAAGATTTTGCCCAAAAAAATTCCCTCTCTGCCCCCAAATTCCTTCTCTCCCCCTCTTCCAGCTGCTCTTCCAGGTCGTTCCCGGCCCCTCCTGTGACCCAGGTGGAGCGATTTGTCACAGCCCTGGCTGATGAAATCCCTGGCATGATCCAATTACCCTTACCCCGGAATCGCTTTGGACCACGGCCAAATGAAGGGAAAATGCAAATCCAGGTGTTAATTCCCAGCATCTAAAAATAGCCAGGGGTGTTTGGAGGAGACACAGGTGAGAGAATAATGGGAAAAATTCACTTTTCACACAGGTTCAGCCATTCACATCCGAGCTGATTCCCTCTGGAATTCCTCCAGGATGCTCCAGACAGGGCAGTGGGGAGGATTCCTGACTCCCCCTCCTGCTGCCCCTCAAATTCCCTGTCCTGGCTGGAATTCTGCCTCTTCCCAGGGGATGCCACCTTCAAGCATCCCAGTTTTGCAGGGAAAGGGATCAAATCCCCGATTTATCGACCTTGGGCTGCAAAGCTGTGACGTTCCTGGCAGAAATCCCTCCTGCCCTGCGTGAGGAAGATCCCATGGATTGTTTAATGCTGGGATCGGCGGCTGGAGGGAACTTTTCCACACGGAGACCTCATCTCACTATCCCAAATGAGCTCCTGCCATATTTAAAGGTTGTGGGAGGGGATGGGATCCAGCTGGATCCAGCAGGGTGGTCCTGGGGTCCGGCAAGCGTCTCAAGCAATTCCAAACTTCTCCAGGGGTGGTTTTTAAAGGGAATGCTGACAATTTCTGGGATGGGACACAAGGGTCCCCCAGCAGCTCCTCCTGCCAGGTGGGTTTGGATCGGAGCTGCAGAGATCCCCAGGCTGTGAGGGAAGGGGGTGTCTCCTGCCTCTGTCATGATGCTTTCCCCAGAATTCAAGGAATCCCAGAATCCTGGAACAGTTTGGGTGGGAAGAGACCTTAAATCCCACCCAGTGCCACCCCTGCCATGGCAGGGACACCTCCCACTGTCCCAGGCTGCTCCAAGCCCCAATCTCCAGCCTGGCCTTGGGCACTGCCAGGGATCCAGGGGCAGCCACAGCTGCTCGGGGAATTCCATCCCAGCCCCTCCCCACCCTCCCAGCTGGGAATTCCTTCCCGATATCCCACCCTGCTCTCCATTTAAAGCCTCCCTGTGGCTCAGTGGGCTAAATCCAGGGAGAAATCCCACGGCAGCACCAGGAATCCCCATCCATGGTGGGAGCAGCGCTCCTGTTTTCCTCTGGAATTCGTTGCCAGGGAGGAAATCAGGTGGGAACTTTATCAGGAGCAGCTGCTCCAGTCCCCCCTTCTCAGCAACTCTGTGGTGGTGGGAGAGGGTGACAAAAAGTGAGTGAGGCAGGATCTGCTCGAAAGGTTTCGATTTGATCTGAATGAGGATTCTGGGATGGGTTTGGCCTTTATTATAATTTTAATTATAATTATAATTATCATTGTTTTGTTCCAGGCAGCAGCTCAGGCTCCCCATTATTTTTAATTGCCTTTGTTCCTCGTTAGATCCAACACAGATTTGTCAGCGGGCACAATTCCTCACGGAATGCAGATCCAGGCACTGAATGTCTGGGCTCCAGCAGTCCTAGAAAAACACGGAGCGTTTCTACAGTGGGAAATATTCCGTGAGGGAGTTCTGTGTCCTTTTGGGATGTGGGACACGGGGTTCCGTCCCGGCACGGGGATGGATCCAGCCTTGGGAAAAACAATTGGAGGGCAGGAAATAGGCGGGAGTAGGAAGGACACAATTCCCAAAGCGCGTTCCCGCTGCCCATTGTCCTGGAGCAGGTGAATAACGGGGAATGTTGGCTTGGCTGCTCAGGAAATGCTGGAATTGCCGGAGCGGGAATTCTGCTCTTTGCCTCCAGTCCCGCACAATGGCCCGAAAATCCTCGGAGCGTCTGCCGTGCCCAGATATCCATCGCTCCCCCCAGGCCTCCAGAGCAGCACAGGGAGTTGTATCCGGCCGTTCCCACTGGGATTTCAGCGCTCTTTGTCCTAAAGGGCTTCCTGTCCTTGGAAAGCGAGGGAAAGAGGCCAGGAGCTAAAAAAGGTGGGAAGAAACACGTGGAGGAGGCTCGAGTGAGGGGGATTTGTGGAGCCTCTTGGAGAGAGAGGGTGGGAGGAATGGGAAGGGGTGGGAATGGGGATGGGGAGGGGTTGTTTATGTCCAGGAATGCGGAGGATCTCAAAATAGGACTTGGATTTTGCTGGAGCTGAGGGACGGGGAGGTGGGAGGGGACTCACAGTGTCCATGGAGCAAGGTGGGAGCAGAGCAGCAGTTTCTGGGATGAGCCTTGGGAGCAGCTCCCAAGGGATAAATCCTCTTTATTTGGGGTATCCAGAAAATCTCAGGGAGGATTTGGGGCCCTGAAGCCCCTTCCCAGCTGTGTGTCCCCAAGGAGGACCCCTGGCCACTCCGGTGTGGCCGTTCCCATGTCATTCCCTAAAATCTCTGTCAGCCACCGCGGGCTCGGTGCCTCTGGGCCGTTCATTTTCCAGGTGAAACCCCAACCCCGGTGTTATTTTTGGCAGCTTTGCTCACATCCCAGAGGTTTATAGAGGCTGATTCACAGGGTGCGAAAAAATCCCAAATAAACCACACTTGGGGTTGTCCCGTTAAATCCTGGGGTCTGCAATGGGGCTGCGGGAATGGAAAATTCCTGTAAGAGCCGTTGGGGGGGAAAAACAAATAAAAAATAGGGATTGGGATATAATCGGAGGCTGTTCCCGGCCTTCAGCTGGATTCCAACACCTCGGGCAGGCGCTCGCTCATTCCTGCTCTGCTGAACGCGGCACCACGGCACAGTGGGGTCATTATTGGGGCTGGGACAGGCTGGAAGCCGGGATGGGAGCCCCTTCCCGCCTGGAATGCTGAGCAGGGATTGCTGCTGCAGGGAGGGGGATGGGAATTGCCCGGCTCTGGGAAACTGGGGGGAAAGGGATGGATTTGGGGCTCTGGTGCTGTTGCCGTCCAGGGAGGGATTCCTGAGCTGCTCCCAGGAGGGTGGGATTGGTCCCTGATGAAGGCTGGGATGGTCCAGGGCTGCGCTGGGATGGTCCAAGCCGTGCTGGGATAGTCCAGGGCTGTGCTGGGATAGTCCAGGGTTGTACTGGGATGATCCGGGCTGCACTGGGATAGTCCAGGGTTGTACTGGGATGGTCCAGGCTCCTCAGCATCTCTGCCGTTGCCATGGAAACCATTCTTTAACCCTGATGGGACCAGTATCGTGCAGCACCTTCTCCCTGCATTCCTGGGACAGGACAGACCCTGGAGCCGTCAGCACCAAGAACTCAGGCCCCGGGCAGACAATGTTTAAATGACTTTATTTTTTATCTTTTCCTCATTTTATAAATGGGCACAGCACAGAAAGAATTAAAAAAAATAGACAGTACCATTACAGTGCTAGATCCATTGGCAAAGATTATTTTTTAGAATCTTTTTTTTTTCCTTTTTTTTTTTTTGTCATTATTTTTAAAGTTTTGGCCATTGAGTAAGAACAAAAACAATTAACAAACATTTTCTTTTTTTTTCCTTCCTTGAAACAGACACTATGAAGCCATTTCAGTACTAAACTCTAGGAGAGTTATGTACAAAAAAAAGTTCTGTTTAAGATATGTCTCCTATTAAAAATATTTACATGCATTTTTCTTCCCTCCCAGATTCATTGAAAAGTCCAACACTCAAAGTATTCCAGATTTTTTTGTTTTGTTCTCCTATCGGGATTGGAAATCAGCTCCAAAAAAAAAGTGAAGTTGGAATTATTTCAATCTTCGGGAAAGGGAGATTTTTAATTTGTTGTTTTTAATGTTTATCAATGGAATTTTTTTTTCGTCTTTTTTTAAAATTATTTTTATTTTTAATTTATACAAGAAGGTTCGATGTTTATTTACAGGGTGAGGGTTTATCCTGGAGATGTGGTGGTGAGAGGGAAAGGGGGGATTTTAAAAAGTTTTCTTATCAAACTGCAATGGATTCCTGTTTTTCGGGAGTCTGGGTTGATTGTCAGCAGGGCTGGGATGACTCCGGCCAGGGGGGACCCACAACAGGGGCAAGTCCTGCAGGGAAAATCCCTGGCGCCCTGGAGGTCTTGGGAGAAGCACTGGAATGTGGGGTGTGAGAAAAAATTGGGGTTTTTTTAACCCAAAAATGGAAATAATGGGAAAAATAAAAATAGGAATAAAAAGTTCGGATGCTCCAGGCTGAGGCTCCTCCACAGCCTCGGGGGGCTGCAGGCACCGGGATCGGGGAATGCTCCGGAGCACGCAGGGCTTTGGATCCATCCAGGGATCCCATCCTAGGATCCCATCCCGGGATCTGCTCTGGCCCCGGCAGCGGCAAAAGGCTCCTGATCCCCACCCCCCCAGCTCATCCCAACCCACCGGGACTGGGACTGGGATTGGGTGGATGTGAAGGGCAGGGACGGGAGGGAGGAGTGGTGGGAATTTGCGAGGTGGAAACCCGCATGCCTTGGGATAAGGGCCGAGGCTGGATCCCACATCCCTTGGGACAGGGAATGAGGCTGAATCCCACATCCTTTGGGACAGGGAATGAGGCTGAATCCCACATCCCTTGGAACAAGGGCCAAGGCTGAATCCCACATCCTTTGGGACAGGGAATCCCACATCCCATGGGACAAGAGATGAGGGGAAATCCCGCATCCCTCAGGACAGGGAATGAGGCCAAATCCCGAATCCCTTGGGACAGGGGCTGAGGGGGAATCCCACATCCCTTGGGAGCAGGGCCAAGGCCAAATCCCACATCCCTTGGGGCAGGGAGTGAGGCTGAATCCCGCATCCTCTGGGACATCCCTTGGGAGTGGGGTCGAGGCTGAATCCCACATCCCTTGGGAAAGGAGCCAAGGACTGCAGAGCCCAGCATGTGGTGCTGGAGGATAAAGCCTCCTCCTTTTCCTCTTTTTCCTCCTCCTCTTCCCCCTCCTCAGGAGCAGGGCCCCATGCCCGTTATACATCTGTACCTATACATTAATTACAGACCCCTATATACACACACAGACACCCCGCAGCCCATCCCCACTCCCACAGCCCCATCCCCACTCCTGAGGAACCCAAGGAGCTCATTCCCATCCAACCTTCCAGGACTGAAAGCTCAGCATCACTTCAGAGCCTGGCAGAAAATATTGGAGCCCAGAAAAAATCATGGCAAGGGTAGCTGAGGGGGAAAAAAGGGAATTAAAAAATCCATTCCCATTCTCAGATGAGGGGCTTGTCCCTGTGGAAGCCTCCGAGCTGGGCATTCACAGCAGGGAGAGCTCGGAATTCTGGAGCTGGAGCTGGAGGCAAGGCAAAGGAGCTCCCAGACAGGGATTGTCAGGGAAACTGGGGAGGGAATGGGGAGATCCCAGGGAAACCATCCCATCCTGGCACTCATCCAGCCCAGAGCCATCCCCTTCTCTGCAGCTGGATCCCCCAGCACAGCTTGCTTTGGAAAGATCCAAAATCAGAGATTTTTGGAGGAAAGGGACAACTCCCAGCCCTGCAAAACCCACCCAGGGCTGGTTCTCCTGCTGTTGGGCCCCTTCCATGTCCTGCCCTTCCCATCCATCCCATCCCCTGCCCATCCCTTCCCTGCCCTTCCCAACCCTTCCCTGCCCTTCCCAACTCTTCCCTGCCCTTCCCAACCCTTCCCTGCCCTTCCCAAACTCCCCATTCCAGGCCTGGTTTGAGGTCTCCGCTCTCCCCTTCCCTTTGATCCCCTCCTCCTGCCTCCTCCTGATGGATGTGGCCCAGGAGTCCCTGGATATTCTCCTGATGGATATTTTCCATCATTCTCCTGCTGCGATTCCAGCAGGGAGAGCCCCGAGGCCGGCACAGCTGGCAGAGCAGCCCACACCACCCTGCAATTCCAGAATCTCCTGAAATTATCCAGCTGGAGCAGTCAGGAGTCTCCCCGTGGCTCCGGCGTGTCACACGCACGCGGGAACGTGTGGAAAAGAAACAGAAAAGCCGTGGAAAATCCCTTGGGGAGCACAGCTGGAAGGACCAGCACATCTGGGCACTGCTCCAGCTGTTCCTGGCTGGGATCACCACGAGGCATTGGAATTTGGGCAGAGGGGATGATGCCGGACTTGGCTTTGGGAAGGGAAGAAGCTGGAGACGCTTCTGCTCGCGCCGGAGTTGATTTTCCCAAAAATCTGCTCAGCAGCCAGATCAGCAGCTGGGGGAGGGCTCCTCCTGTGTGGAGCTTCCTCACCTCTTCCCCATCCGTCTTCCCACTGGGAATCCCTGAAAAGCCCCGGAGCAGGAGCTGCCAGAGGGAGGAGCTGTCCCCACCCGCACCAGGCACCAACCCTTGGGGTTTTACCCATCCCCGTGGCTCTGCCCATGGAGGAATGATATTATCCAGGGTTTTTTTGCAAGATGGGCTTTCCCAAAATCCCTGCCCATGTCCAGCTCCATCCCAACTCCCTGGAGGGAGGCACAGGGCCACATCCTCCAGCACGAAGCTTTTCTTCCTCCAAGAATCAGCTCCAACAACCACCCTGGTGTCCCTGTGGAGCTGAGGTGACACAAGAGGCTGTGACATCATTAACACCACAAAAAGTCATCTCCAAGCTCCCAAAAATTCTCCTGGAGCTCTCATCCCTTTCCAGGCAGACGCAAATGCATGGAAGCAGGAGATATTTTTGATTATTTGATCGCTTCTGATGAGCAGTTTAATTACCTTCGCCTTCTTTTTTCGTGTGTTTATCTCACGTTTTAATTACTGCAAAAGTCCTGCCCAGGCTCCTCTCGCCCTCCCACCTCCAGCTTTCCTCACTCCCGGAGCTGTGACGGATTTAAGTGCCGGGATTACAACTTAACACCAGCTGAGAGGGATGAGGTTAAGCTTGAGTGAATAAAAAAATTGTATTATGGAAGTTCAGACTATTAAATAGGGGGGAAAAATGGAATGAAGAAGATTAAGGAGGCAGCTCTGAAAGGCAGCATTAAAAAGATTAAGCTGGGAGGGTTTTTTTTTTAAACCAAGCTCCAAAGATTAAAATCCAGGTTGTTCCAAAAGATGGGGATTTGGGGTGGCCTTGGTTTGTGCCACTCTCCTGTGGGTGATCCCAACAGGGCCAAAACCCCCAAAATCACCAAATCGAGGAGTCCAACCCCCTTCTGAAGCAGCACAAAGTGGCTCTGGGTTGGCACCAGGCTCCTTCTGGGTGCGTTCCATCCTTTGGAGCATCCTCATCCTCATCCTCATCCTCATCCTCATCCTCATCCTCATCCTCATCTTCATCTTCCCTCCAGGATGGACACGGAAATGGTCACTCCCAGCACCACCACCCCAAACATCCAACAAGGGCCTTCTCCAAGCTCCAAGAACCTAAACCATGAGGATTTTGAGGCTGACAGCTCAAAAATGAGGATTTAGGATTTAGAGGATTTGATCCATGCACGGGGCTCTGATCCCTACCCCGAAGCAAAGCCAGGTTGTCATTTTGGGGTTTATCCCAGTGAAAAGCAGCCCAAACCTCCCACGTTCCCAACCCCAAATCCTAGCCGAGCATCCCAGTGCAATGAGAAATTCCAGGGATTTCATTTCCTTCCATACCTGTGTAACTGTGGGCATGTGGGAATGGAGATAAATATTTATCTGTATTTAAAATATTCATTTGGCCTCTCAAATCCCTTCTGTCTCGTAACCCCCACCAGGGCCATAAAACCCTAAATCCACCACCCCCCTCAGGGGCCAAAGCGTCCCTGGCTCCGGGCAGGTTAATTCCCAAAGCAACAGAGCTGAAACAATGGATTTTTTCCCAAATTTTCCCGTTTAAATTGCTCCAAGAGCAAATCCAAAGTCTCCATGGGACCCCATCGAGATCACAGCCATGGTGACAACAAAGCTCCACAAACAGGGCTCTGGCTAATTAAGAGCCACCTCATTGAAATACCTTAGTTGAAAAATCTCAATTGAAATATCTTAGTCGAAGTATCTTAGTTGAAATATCTTAATTGAAATATCTTAATTGAATCTCCTTGCAGAGCTTGCTCTGGAAAATCCGGCCTTTCCCGACCGGAGGGTTGGGATCTGCACCCTGGGTAGCCTCAGAGGGGTCACCTGGGGGGTGCCAGTGTCAGGTTCTCTCTGGTGCCCTGGGCTGTGCTGGGATTTAAACACCAGCCAAGGAAAACTGTCGGTCCTGGGGATTCAAACAACGAAGGAAAACCACCAGTCCTGGGTCTTTCCAACGATTTTGGGATCTTCCCAATGATCCAATCAACCCTGGGGCTGAGCCATGGTTCTGCCTCCTCTTCCTCACTTCTGGAGCCGGCAGGGTCCCTGACGGACCCTGAGGGGACAGGGATCATCCCCGCTTGGATTTCTGTCCTTAGGCTGCATCCCAGGCTGTGCAGAGATCCGTTATCCCCTCTGGAAGAGCTGCGGAGAGGATTCAGCTGCTCCATTCCCAGCTCCTTCCCAAGGAATGTCCCACAAAGCCGAGCTTTAGTGGTCACAGTGAAAACCCAGCCCAAGCCAAGCCCCTTCCCCGCCAAACCCTTCAGCCAGGCGTGGATCCGAGAGATTCCAAGGGGTGACGGAATGGCGGCAGCCTGGGTTGCCCCAATGCAGCTCCACAAGCTCTCCGGAACGTTGATCCAAAGGGATCATTCCCAGCATTTGTATTTATTTCCCTTTTCCCCACTCCAGGAGCAAATCCCGGGGTGCCAGGTATTCCAGCCCCTTGTGCTTTTCCCGAGGTTCCAGGAGCGTTGGAGAGCCATGTTCTGTCTTCCAGCAGAAGGGGATTCCTGCAGAGCGACTAACCCTATTCCAAAGAAAACAAAAAATAAAGACAGGGTAGAGGGAAGGAAATCTCCCTCCTTTATGGATGGAAAAAACCAGGGAGATAAATCCAAAGAAACCCCGCTACGCCCCAGGGCTGGCAGGAGATATCCGGATCCCAGAGTTTGTGGTGGTGGTGGTGGGAAAGTCCAGTGGAGCTCCAGGCACCATGGGCAGCCCATCCCGTGTTTTCCAGGGCATTCCCGGGCATGGCTGCCCTGGCATCAGCCCCTTGGCATCAGCTCCATGTCCCATCCCTCCCGCCAGCAGAAAGGCCAGCAGTGCTCGGTGTGACCTCGGCGGTGCTCAGCGTCACCTTGGCGGTGCTTGGTGTCACCTTGGTGGAGCTCAGTGCCACCTTGGCAGTGCTCAGCGTCACCTCGGTGGCACTCGGTGGCACCTCGGCAGTGCTTGGTGTCTCCTCGATGATGCTCAGTGTGACCTCGGTGCCGCTTGGTGTGACCTTGGCGGTGCTCGGTGTCACCTTGGCGGTGCTTGGTGTCACCTTGATGCTGCTCGGTGTCACCTCGGCACTGTTCGGTGTCACCTCGGCACTGTTCAGTGTCACCTCGGCGCTGCTCTGGGCACCCCGCGCCCTCCATGCCAAGGACATGTTTCTTCCTTCAGCCGCTGAGGGTTTTGCTTTGTAAATTCACAGTCTGATCCCAAAAAAAGAGAGAGGGAGAGAGGGGGAAAGAGAGAGACCGGATGGAGGAGAGGAGGGGAGGGTTCGGAGCGGGGAGGGAGCGAGGGAGGGAGCGTGAGGCACTCCGGGCTCTCGGTCTACGCGTAGAACTCCTCCTGCTTGTCGGGTTTCTGGTAGGTGACGTTGGCCTGCTTGGGCTCCTCCAGGGTGTAGCTGCCCTCGTCCTTCTTCTTCATGCGGTAGATGAGCAGCATGACCAGGAAGGCGGCAAAGAGGGCACCCACCACACCGCCCACGATGACCGCTGCAACAACGGCACAGGGGACACGCCGTCAGTGCCACCCGCGGCCATCAGTGGCACCCCCAATTGTCAGTGCCACCCCTGGCTGTCAGTGTCACCTCCAGCCCAGCCATCAGTGCCACCCCCAGCTGTCGGTACAACCCCCATCTGTCAGTGTCACCCCCAACTCTCAGTGCCACCCCCAACTCTCAGTGCCACCCCTGGCCGTCAGGGACCCCCCCTGCCTGGCTTCCAGCACAAAGGACTGGGGGGCATCATTTGGGATTCCAGCCTGGTTTTGGGCTTTGGAAGTCTGGGAGCGGCCGGGTGCTTTTCAGCCACCGTTGCAACACTTTTTGGATTTCCATGAAAAAAATCCCCTTTTTTTCCTGGAAATCCATCCCAGCACAAGCAAATTGTGCACAACATTCCTGGCAAAGGCATGGAGACCCCTGGGACCCCTGGGACAGGTAATGGAGCAATTTTGGGAGGTGGGTGTGGGTTATCCAAGGCTTGGCACTACCCCAGTTTGGGGGCATCATTTGGGATTCCAGCCTTGTTTTCAGCTTTGGAAGTTTGGGAGCAGCGCTGGGTGCTGAGCCATGACCACAGCACATCATTACACTAAAATCCTGGTTTTTTCCTGGAAATCTCTTTCAGAGGAAGGAATCTGTGCACAACATTCCTGGCAAAGGCATGGAGACCCCGGGACACCCCGCAGAACAATTATGGGAGGTGGGTGTGGGTTATCCCAATGCCCTTCCCAGGACTGTCCCCTCTCCTGGCACAGCCCAGCTCCCCATGCCCCCAAACCTCCCCCTCAAACCCCGGCCCAGCTCTCACCTATCAACACCTCTTTCCTCTCTAGGATGTTTTTCTGGGGCAGCTGCGCAGCCGAGTTCCCCGAGTCTATCGTGTTGTCCATCAGCCCCGTCTCCATGTTCCTGCCAGGCCCCGGCCCTGCCGGCGGCGTCACCACGGCCACCACCTCGTTCCCGAGGTCGGGACGGGTCGTCTCCTCCTCCTCCCGGATCTCGAAGTCCCCGCTGGGGCCGCTGCTGGCTGGGACCTCCAGCTCGGTGTCGGGGACTGTCGTCACTTCCCCTGGCTCCATCTGGGGGAAAGGACAAGGTGGAGCAGGGGACAAGGACCAAAATGTGGACACCACAGGACTGAGGGACAGGGTGGGGGTCATGGGGGTAACGTTGGGGTGTCCCTTCCTTGTACCCCTAAAGTACTGCAGTGACAACACAACCCCACAACTTGATGGTCTCCAAATGGCTGTGGCCACCATGGCTGAGCTGGGCCATTCTCTGTCCCCATCCCAGGACCTGTTCCCAGTAGCTTCCCCTAAAGAGACCCCATCCCAGACCCTCCACTCTCACAGGGAAGAATTTCTTCCCAATATCCCATCCCAGACCCTTTTCTGGGCTCTCTGTGCCCAGAGCGCATGTTGGATGTCACAGCTCGCAGTTGACTCCTTCCTAACACGAGGTGCCACAATGTCCGTGCCACACCAGCACAAGGGAAGGATTGGATGCCCCTGGATGAGCTCCAGGGGGTCCTTCCCTGTTCCTTTCCTCCCTTCCCTGTTCCTTTCCTCCCTTCCCTGTTCCTTTCCTCCTTTCCCTGTTCCTTTCCTCCCTTCCCTGTTCCTTTCCTCCCTTCCAGCTGCACAGGGCAGGAGCAGGAGGATGTGTCCTTGTCACCCAGGACATGGAGCCAGCCCTGGTCCCCACTGTTCCTGCTGTCCCTGCTGTCCCTGCCCAATTCCCTTGGCAGGGAGGGGATCCCAGCCTGGAGGGCAAATATTTACTGGGAATATGATCCATCCCACCCCCTCCATGTCATCCCTGATCCAGGCAGTGCCTCCTGCACATCCCAGGACAAAATACCCTGGACCTTTGCCCTGGTCCCTGCCGCGTGTCCACCAGGCTGGGGTATCCCTGAGCCAAACCTCCCTGGGTTCCCTCCCTGGTGGAGCCAACGGCTCCTTCCCCACCTGCCTCAGTCACAAAGTAGGATACAGGATGGGCCAGGATGCAGGATGGGTCAGGGTTCACGATGAGCCAGGGTTCCAGGAGGGGCCAGGGTTCAGGATGGGCCAGGGTTCAGGACAGGCCAGGGTTCAGGACGGGCCAGGGTTCAGGATGGGCCAGGATTCAGGATGGGTCAGGGTTCAGGATGAGCCAGGATTCAGGATGAGCCAGGGTTCAGAATGGACCAGGGTTCAGGATGAGCCAGGGTTCAGGATGAGCCATGAATCAGGATGGGTCAGGGTTCAGAATGGACCAGGGTTCAGGATGAGCCAGGGTTCAGGATGAGCCAGGATTCAGGATGGGCCAGGGTTCAGGATGAGCCAGGATTCAGGATGAGCTAGGATTCAGGATGAGCTGGGATTCAGGATGGGTCAGGGTTCAGAATGGACCAGGGTTCAGAATGGGCCAAGATTCAGGATGAGCCAGGGTGCAGGATGAGCTGGGATTCAGGATGAGCCAGGAGCTGGGGCGGAGGTGGGAGCCCTCTCCATGTCCCGCTGCCCCGGGGCCATCACACGGCTCAGCGCTTCCCAGGAGCGGCTGCGTTTGTGACAGGGATTAATTGGAGGTCAGCGAGAGCCCCGAGCGCTCTGAGCGCACATTTGCAGGCGGAAAAGAGGGAGCGGTTTAGACAAATCACTCCACCTTTCACTCAAAGCGGCTGCAAAGGGCCCCCGAGGGTCTCTGAGTGCGAGATGGAGCTGAAATCCCTGCTCAGGACACCCGACGGGCTGGAAATGCGCCATCGAGCTGTAATTGAGGAGAGTTTGGGACTCCCAGCCAGGGCTGGGAGCTGGGAAATGACACCAAACCCTGAGGAAAGTCGCGGTGTCCCTGTGGGATGTGGCACCGCTCCCCTCCTGCCTGGGGAAGCTGCTCTGGAGAAGGCTGGGCCTTCTCCAGAGTGGTGTCACCAGGATTTGTGGCACATCCTGGGTACCCCCATGAGTTCGTCCCCATGCCCAGGCTAAACTCCCTTTCCATCTCCTTCCCAGCTCCCAGATTTCCACTCTGGAAGAGCCCAGCCTGCCTCGACCTCCCTTAGAGCCACTGGCCAAGCATGGATGGACACCAAAGGCTTCCCGTAGCCAAGGATGGAAGGACACCAAAGGCTTCCCGTGGCCACCGCTTGGCTTCCCACGGAGCCCAGGAGCCCCTGCAGCTGAGAAGGGCTCCGGCTCCTACCTGGGGGGCCTCTGTGGGCGGCAGCGTGGTGGCTGCGGGCAGCAGGGCCGTGCTTTTCTCGGGGAGCTCTGCAGTCCTCGAGGTGCTGGGCTTTGGCAGGGCCCTGGGCTTGGCCGTGCTGCTGGGGACAAGGCGTGACGTGGCCACCTCTGTCAGGGTGCTGGTTTCAGGGATGGACGTGGTGGGCGTCTCCAGGGTGGTGGCCCGGGTGGTGGCCGCCTTGGTGGCCAAGGGGGGCAGGAACCTCCGGATGGTGGTGGGCTTGGCCGTGGCCACGGTGGTGGTGCTGCTGGTGGTCATGGTGGCCTCCGTGGTGGTGGTGGTGGTGGTGGTGGCGGCCGTGGTGGTGGTGGTGGTGGCCGTGGTGGTTGGCGACTGGCTGGCTGTGGTGCTGGTGGTGGTGGTCACTTTCCAGCTGGGCACCGCTGGTGCCTCTGTGGTCCTGGGGATGAGGAAGGCGCCAGTTGCCTGCCCGGAGGTGGTGTCCTGAGGGGTAGGGGATGGCTCCAGCGGCGTTGCCACGGGCTGGGCAGCAGTGACGGGCAGCACGGCCGCTGTGGTGGGCAGCGTCACCAGTGTGTCCGTGGTCAGGCTCACAGCTGTGTCCAGCCCCAGCTCCGGCTCGAAATCTGAAACAGGGGGGACAAGAGAGAAGTAAAACTGCTGCTGATGCATTTCCCGGACATCAACCCAAAATCCAGGAGCATGGATAGCTCCAGGCTCTGCAGAAACCAAGGGCTGTCCCCATGTGGCAGCCAAAGCCCTCTCTGGGGTCTGCGGAAGGGCCAGTCCTGCCCAGTAGGGCCAGAGGCTGAACTGGGACATGGAGGCCCTGGAGCCCAACCTTCGGGACAGCTCCTGGTGCTTTTGTCTCAGAGGAAAACTCCACAGATGGATAAAGGGCAATTCCCTCCCTCACATCCCCTCTGGAGCCCCCAACCCCAAAACCATCCAGGAACCCTTCTCAGGAACCCCACAACCCCATTGCCAGCTAGGAACCCTTCCTGGGAACCCCACAACCCCAAAACCATCCAGGAACCCTTCCCAGGAACCCTAAAACCCCACAGCCAGCCAGGGACCCTCCCCAGGAGCCTCCCAGTTACTCACACCCCGAGCCAGAGCCGGAGTAGACGTCATCCAGCTCATCTTCTCCGAAGGGGTCATCGTCCCCGGAGCCCTCCAGGTCCACGGGCCGCTCGTAGTTCTCATTGCGCCAGCGCTGAGCCTGCGACCAGAGGGACGCGTGATCAGCTCCAGCCCCACCCAGGTGACATCCTGGCCACCCATCGTGGGACAGGGCACAGGAAAAGTGAGACCAAGGCAGCAGCAGCACCAACAAACTCCAGCTGAACCACCCAGAATTGTGGTGTTTTCCCCCAAAACAACTCAGAGTGAGCTCATAGCAACTCCAACATTTCCCATGGGCAAAACCCCCTCTTTTTTGGGGAAAACCCAACAACTCCTTTTGGAATCTGTCAGAACAACGCTCAGTTTGGTTCTCCAGCTGGCTGGGGACGATTTCCCTGCTGTTTTCCCTGGCTCCGGTGTGACAGCAACACCTCATCAGCTGCCACAGCCTGGGAAGCCTTGAGAGGAAACAACGCCAGACTTCAAATATTCCCCTGCTTCCCAGAGCTGCGAAATCGCGGGGAGCCCTCGCTAGCATAGTTCTTAAACATCTCGTTTGCAGATCAAAGTGTCTCCTGTCGGTGTTGCAAGGAAACGCTTTGACACCTCATTACAAGGCAAACAAGGCAGCTTTGATCGGCGAGATCTCAGCGGATGTTTCGAGATGTAACGAGCCAGGTTCGAGCTTCAGTTTCAAATCAAGGCCTTGAAGGGTCCCCGTTGCGTTTTACCTCCCGAAAACAGCTCGGAGATTCTTTGTTTTCACCGCAGCTTGGAGCAGGACGGAGTTTTGGATGGCCAGATGGAGAAATTTGAGATTTAACTCGTGTTTTGTCCTCACATCCCTTCTCCCGTCAGGGGAGAGAATCCGTCATCTCGGGAAGGGCAGGGGGAGTTGGGTTTTTAAGTGTCTGAGCTGTGTCTGGCTCGATCTGCTCCAACTCTTCCCAGCAGCTGCTGGATGTATCCTGCCAGTCTCCAACACCCCACAAGCTTCCCAAATCTTTGGGAATATTCAGCCTGTGCTTCCCAAATCTCTGGGAATGTTCAGCTTTTGCCCCCCAGCTGAGGCACCATCCTGGATTCCCAACACCCGCTCACCAGCGGCTCGCTGGAGTTTGTTATCCAGCAGAATAAATCCACAGGGATTTGGGAATTGCACAGCCCTGGGGTAAGAGGCAGGCCACCAAAACTAGTGGGAAGGAAAGGAAAAAACCCAAGGATTGAGGGGATGCAGGAGGAAGCATTTGGAATTGCTTTTCTTTGCCTTTTGATGTTTTTACACCACAAACATTGAGGCTCCCCAGGAAATGAGGAGAGCCCGGCGCTCTCCAGCCCACCCCCATTCCTGAGGGTGGGATTCTCCCTGCGTGACCTCCCTGCAAAGCCTCTCCCTGATGGGAGCCACATGGCCCCGCTCCCTCTGCTCCTCCTGGAATTGGAACCAGATGAGGCTGTTCCAGACTCCTGGCCCCGGGCTTGGAGCAGGAAATGGGAAAGGAAGCGCCACGTGTGGCACAAGGATGTTCCTACAAACCCCTCTGCAGCTCTGAAATGTCCTGGGGAACAGGGACTGGCTGGTTCAGGGCTTCCTAAATTCCGTGTACATCCCTCCCTCCCCAGGCAGGGAGGATCAGGGTGTTTTATTCTTCAGGGCATTTCCACTCCATGGAATTTAAAATTCCCTAAATCTGCCCCAAAACAGAACTCAAAAGGAGCCGCCATGGTAAAAGCTCTCAGTGCTGAGTGTTTCGCCCTGGTAGGAGGGAAACCTAGGAAATCAATCCATCTGGGAGCATCGGGAGAGGCCAGGAACCTCCCTGGGATGCTCTCAGGCCCTGCTGTGCCGGTCGCCATCGCCACGGCAACGGTCGCCACGGCAACGCCTCCTCCATGGCGACGCATCCCGCTGGAGCCATGGGTGGTGTCCTGCAGCTCAAATCCAGGGATGGGGCTCATTCCATCTCCTCCAGCTCAAATCCAGGGACGGGGCTCATTCCTGGGGTGGGGGCAGTGGAATGGGGTCATGAGGTGGGGATAAGGTGGGGGACAGGGGGAGAGGAGGCAGCTCCAGCTCCTGGGGGAGAATCCAGGCATGGGGAGAATCCTGATTTAGTTCCAGGCGTCCATCCATGGATTTTGGGGAGGGTGGGAGCAGCACCCCCAGCTCCAGCAGCCCTGACTGGGAGGGAGCTGCTCCAGGTGGGAGGTCACAGGGACACTCCCACCCCTGGGTGTTCCCAGTCCTCCCGGCTGCTGGAAGAAGCTCAGGAGATTTTTCCCTGAGGGAATCAGAAAGGAAATCAGGATCCGGCTCTGGAATATGGTGGTTCCTGAGGCAGCTGGGAGCCAGGTTTGGGTTGTGCCTGGAGCTCCAGCTGAGGGGACAAATCCAGGTGGCCAAGTCCTGTCCTGGTCAGGTTCACTGGCAGCACCCACGAGCAACTCCAGGGTGATGAATCCCAGGAAAACACGGAATTCTAAGGATCCCAGTCCAGGTCTATCCTGAGGAGCCCACTCATCCCATGGCCCCTGGGACCACAAGGTGTTGGAGATGAGGAGATTCCTCCTGGGAGAAGACCTGGAAGGGCGAGCTGGGGATGGAGGTGATTTTATCCCATGATAGGAATATCCATGTCCATCCAGCAGCCTCTGGAATATCTGGGATGTGGGTTGGAGCCAAGGCAGGGAAAGAGGAGGATGAGCAGGGACACAGGGAAGCAGCCAGCTCCACATCCCAACGGGGAAAGAGGGAAAGGAAGATGGAATCAGGGTGAAAGCGCCTGGAGAACGGGACAGGGCCGTGCAGGGGACACAAGGATCCCTTTCCCATCCCACAAATCCCCATGCCGTGGTGCCAGGTCCAGGTTCCCATCTCTGCATCCCATTTCTGCCCATCCCTCTTCCAAAATGAACAGTAAAACCAAAAAGCCAAAATCTGTTTGGATTCCAGCCCCAGAGAAGCTCTGGGAAGATCAAATCCAGAGAAGCTCTGGTAAGTCCAAATCCAAAGAAACTCTTGGAAGTCCCAGTCCAGAGAAGCTCTGGTAAGTCCAAATCCAAAGAAACTCTTGGAAGTCCCAGTCCAGAGAAGCTCTGGGCAGCCCAAATCCAGAGAAATTCTGGGAAGCCCAAATCCCATTCTAGGAGCTCCGAGTGCCACCGGGAGAGGATGAGGTGGAAGGAGAGCGACCCAGCCAGGATGGAGCCAATGGATCAGCAGCATCCCAGGCTGCTCCTCCCAGGGAAATGCCGGATCTGGGCACGTTGGAAAGCTTGGAATGACACAGCCAGGGGCAGGAATGCATCACGAGCCGAAAGATTCTTTCTCCAGGAAAACACTTCTGCACTGAGAATACATCACGGGGGAAATGTTGATTCTTTGCATATTTTCCGTGGGATATTTTCAATTGTTCACCCCTCAAAAGTCCTTTTCTGGTATTTTATGCGGAAAACCTCAATAACTCATCCTAGCACGTGATTTAGGGATCCTATAAACAGCTGGAATAATAAGGACACGCACAAAAAGCTGGAATGAAAACATTTCTGAACCCTAAAAGACTCCACGATTCTTTTCCCACTCCAAAACATCGCTGAATTTCCACTCCCTAATCCAAGGCTGGGAGTTAAAAATAAATCTGCTGGAAAGCTGCTCTGGGCAGGAATCTGGGAAAAGACCACCATGGGATCCAGGACCACCAGAGCTGCTTGGGATGGAGATTGCCAAGGCAGAGCCCAGAGGATGGGCTGGAATTTGGGATGCAGGATGTTGGGAAAGGGGTGTGGATGCTCATCCCAGTGGAGATCCCACTCCCAAGATGTGGCACGAGCTCAGCCAGCACCAGCGCCTTGGTTTGTGTCTCTTCATTGTCCCTCGGATTAATTAAACTCCCAAATAAGAGCTGCCCAAAGCCCGACGCGTTTGCATTTAATTGGCCACTTATTTTCTGCAAGGAAAATAATCATTAATGCCGACGGAGGAGCTGCAATTATCCTGGATTTGTGTGGATTCTCCACTGCCAGAGAGAGGAGCCAGGCACATCCCAAAAATGGACATTGATGCTCCCGAGCTTCATCATCCGCCAGGGAACACAGCGAAACTCCAGGGCCAGGTACCCTGGATCAAACTCCATCTCTTCCTCCCCCTCCCTGGGATTGCCCGTCTCCACTGTCATTTTTTATCCCAGTTCTTCCATGGATCAGTGCCAGATCCCACCCAACTCCGCAATGAATATCCCCGAGCCAGGGCTGGCAGGAAAATCAGGAATTTCCCGATGTGAATCATATCCAACCCCTCATCTCTGACCCCCTGCTCTACCTGGCCAGGACATCCCAAACCTCCAGCGTCCCCCGTCCTCCTCCCAAGAACATCCCACCAATCCGTGGGGACAATGGATGGGATGGACAAATCCAGCTGGATCCCAGGCAGGGATGGGCAGATCTTGGGAAGATGCACCCCCAGCTCTGCCCCACTCCAACTCCCTGCTCTACCTGGCCAGGACATCCCAAACCTCCAGCGTCCCCCGTCCTCCTCCCAAGAACATCCCACCAATCCGTGGGGACAATGGATGGGAGGGACAAATCCAGCTGGATCCCAGGCAGGGATGGGCAGATCTTGGGCAGATGCACCCCCAGCTCTACCCCCGCTCTGGCCAGGCCCATCCTTTCCCACCCCGAGGATTCCCAGCTCCAGGCTCACTAATTCCCATGGGATTGCTCATTGCCATGGCGACGCAGCCAATCCCGGAAAATCCAGCCCTGCCCGCAGCCCCTGGACCACATCCACGGGTGGCTCCCACCCCTGGCTCCGTCCATTCCTGCCCCTGCTCCATCCATTCCTTCCCCTGCTCCATCCATTCCTGCCCTGGTTCCATCCATTCCTTCCCCTGCTCCATCCATTCCTTCCCCTGCTCCATCCATTCCTGCCCCTGCTCCATCCATTCCTGCCCCTGCTCCATCCATTCCTGCCCTGGTTCCATCCATTCCTGCCCCTGCTCCATCCATTCCTCCCGTCCTGGCTCTCTCAGCTGCCATCCCAGCTGGAATTCCACCCCTCCCTCATTAAGGAATTGATTTAATTTGCTCTTCTCCATAATCCTATTGCAGCTTAACATGAAAAACTGGCCCGGGCTTTTCTCACCTTCCACCGAGGCTCATCCCAGAGCTCCCTCAGCTCCCCACGACTCCAATTCCTAAAGAACTCCAAAATAGGAATTTTTTTACATAGGTCCACTTCTTTTCCTGGAGTGGTTGGCACAGGGATGGGCGCTGTCTGTTAAACACCTTCCAAGGGCTCCAGGGTGGTGCTGGTTGGCATTTTGGGATTCCCACATTCCTTGTTTTGCTTCCAGCTCCTCCAGGAGTGCTGAGCCCCACCCTGCAAAGGGAATCTGTCCCTGTGCTCCCCATCCAGGCCATGGACAGGGAATTTGGACATGAAAAACCTCTTTTTGAGGTTTTCTAAATCAAATTTTTTTAAATTCAGAGTTCAGAGGGAGCTCTGGACACGGCAGGGGGGAAAAAAAGTCACCCTGTGCCTCAGTTTGCCTGCAAAAGAACTGCAAATAATCCGGGAAAAGGGAGTGGCTCCTCTCCCATCCCAAAAGAGCTGGGGACAATTTTGCCAAGGAGCATCCACGTCTCCTCCACGTTTCCCTGCTCTCCCTTTCCCCCAGATATTCCCAGGATTGGATGTCCACCTGCTTCCTTCTTTTTAATGTTTTTTTTCTCCAATTCTCCCTTTATTTTCAATCTTTATTTCAAATTTTTCTTGCATCTCTTCCATTCCAGACTCCAGAACCTCTTGGCTCTTCCCATCAAAGAGACAGAGGAAAAAAGCTCGCTCACATCCCTCCTGAGCGGGAAGAAAACCCTAGAAATTTGCACCTGAAAGCCTCAAAACCAGAAACAAAAAACCCCCAAAATTCCAGGGCTTTTAAGCCACACCTGAGGAGCTCCATGGGAGTTTTGCACATCCAGAAAAATTTATTATCCCGTAAAAATGAACCTGAGGAGGAGCTGTGGGGAAGAACTTGCTGGGGAGCAGCCTCCTGTATCCTAATTAATCCCAGAATTACCCCTGAGAGGATTTTTCTGGGATTTGAACAAATTATTCCCATTTTTCAGGACATTTTCAGGCACCCCCTGCCCATTCCCCATCGCGGGAAGGTGAAAATGAACATTTTATTCTCCTGAGGGCTTTTTCTCCATCCCCGAGGATCAGCTGATCCCTTGGGGTGGATCCCTGGAATTCCAGCCTCCCAAATCCAGCCCTGCTGAGATCCGGGAGGCTTTTGGTGACAGCTGGAGCTCCTGGGAGTGCCCAAATCTCCGGACAGATGGTTGGGATGATTACACAGCCCGGGTCACCCAAGAGCACCCCCGCACTTCCAGCAGCTCCCGAGGGACAGGAAATATTCCCTCTCCCAGCCTCGCCTCAGGAAGGAGCTTTTTAGCCACTTTTTCACCACTTTTTGCCTGTTTTCCACCACTTTTTTGCCCATTTCCCATCACTTTTTGCCCGTTTCCCACTGTTTTCTGCCCATTTTCCACCACTTTTTTGCCCATTTCCCATCACTTTTTGCCCGTTTCCCACTGTTTTCTGCCCATTTTCCCCCACTTTTTGCCCATTTTCCACTGTTTTGCCCGTTTTCCACCATTTTTGCCCATTTTCCGCCACTTTTTGCCCCTTTTCCATTGCTTTTTGCCCCTTTTCCACCATTTTTGCTGACAGGATCCCGGTTTTTCCCCTCCTACAGCCAAGGAAACACCGATGCCAAGGATCTCCATGGAAAAATCCTCTCTCCTGGCTCAATTTTCCCTTCCGACCCCAGCAGCAGGAAAAAGGGGAAGGAAAAACCAGAGTAGGGATGGTTTGATGCCCTGGACAGTGGTGCCCTTGTTCTCTGCCGGAGAGGAGGAAACCCAATCCTGCTCCCTCCCCGCTTGGAATTCCCAGTTTCTCTGTGTTCCAGCAGCACAAAATTCCTTTAATCTGCATTTTCCAGCTGGAAAATCTGCCCTCAAAGGTGCTCAGGAGCAGGTTGGGGTTTCCCACTCTCCCCAGAGCTCAAATGAAGGGGAAAAAATGGAATTTTCTCTTCCCGGTCCATGCACAAAGAGATCTCAGCCCGGATTTATCTGCCCTCAGCTGGAATTATTCAGCTGGAAATGGAGTCAATCCTCCTGTAGCGGCCCCACCTCACCCTCAGCATAAAAATGGGGATAAAGGCAAATAAAAATGAAATATAAATAAACAAAACCATGGCCCCCATCTCACCCAGGGAGGTTCAGCACAAAACTGGGGGTAAATGCAAATAAAAATTAAATTTAAAAACAAACACGGCCCCGTCTCGCCATGGGGTGTTCAGGACTCAGAGCTCAGGGAGCAAAAATGCGAATAAAAATGAAATTAAAAAAACCTCCAAACAATAAAAACACAGAACAAACAAAAATTCCTCACAAAACCAAAACAAAAACAACCAAACCCCCCCAGAAAAACACCACCAAAAATCCCCAAGAAACTCTAAAAAAAACCAAAAAAAAACCAAAAAAACAAACCAAAACAACCCAAAAAACCCCACAAAACCCCCTAAAAAATACCACGAAAATAAAAACCCAAACACCAAAACCAAAATCAATAAACGTTTCCCTGCGCAGCGTCGCTCCTGAATTTGTGAAAATTCCGTGGGGTTTTGATGTCCCAGGAGGGCCGGGACAGCTGGGACTGGAATTGTCTGGAATAAACTTCCCACCATAATTTAAAGTACTAAAAACCAGGAATTCTTTATCTCTGCGGGACAGAGGGTCTCTTTTTATGCTCCTTTTCCCCTTTTTGCCCCTTTCCCACCACTTTTTGCCCCTTTTTCACCAAGAGGAGCCCATTTCTTCTTTCCATCCCCTGCATGGGTTGAGACTGCAACAAATAGTTTATCCATTAAAATCCCACATATCTATTCCAATTATTCTATTTCTCAGTTAACACCCAAATATTCCTTTTTTAGAAATATTTCCCCTTTTTTTAACTGAAATTCTTTTCCATGGGCCTGGAGAGTTCTCAAAAAAGATTCCTGGTGGCTGCATCCCCTGAATAATTTGATTTTAAAGGTGAATTTTCCTTGAACTTTTATTTTTTGGGCCATGAGCTGCTGCTTTTTGCCACATAATTTCCAAAAAAAACCACTCCAGGCCTCTTGATCTGTTTCTTCATGAATCTCAGCCACGTTTTAATCCATATTTTCCCATCCTTTTCCCTTTTTTTTTTTGCCTTAAGTTTAACCCAGGGGAAGTGAAAATCTTGATTTTCTGTGTTATTTATCGCAGCCCCCGGCGCCGGGGTCATTCCAGCTCTGATTCCCGAGGGATCCCGCCTGGAAGCGCTCAGGTTTCCAGATGAAAGGAAAAGTCCGGGATCAGCTCCGAGCGCTGACCTGAGCTCAGCTCCGGTTACCGAGCCCAGTCCGGCTGAGCTCGGCTTAGCCGGAAAAAAAAAGAGCTGGAGGCTCCCGACCCTATAAATATGGAAAGGACAATCCCATTCCATGTTCCCGCTCTCCCTGGATGGGGAATGGGGGATTCGGAGGGGTTTCGGGGTGAGGTGGGAAGCGTTCCCAGGTTTTCTGTTGGTGTCTGAGGCGGGTGTGGGGAGGTGGCAGAACTGGAAGGAGTTGATCAAATATTTATGGAGCTCGCTCTGAGTTTGCTGCTGCCAGGGGTGTAAAAGAACCAACCAGGCAAACAAACAAGCCAAAAAAAAAAAAAAAAACCCCAAACAAACAAAACCTCCCCCCAAAAAAAAAAAAAAAAAACGCCCCCAAAAAAAAAAAAAAAACCCNCAAAAATACAAAAAACCGCCCCAAAACAAAACAAAAAACCGCAAACAAAAATACAAAAAAACCACCCCAAAACAAAACAAAAAACCCCAAAGAAAAATACAAAAAAACGCCCCAAAACAAAACAAAAAACTGNGAAAAAAACCAACAGAAAACAAAAAAAACCCACAAAAACCCCACAAAACACCCCCAAAAAACCGAAAAAACCAACCAACCAAAAACAAACAAACAAAAAAACCCACCAAAAAGCCCCTAAAAAACCCACAAAAAAATCTCACAAAAAACCCCTAAAAAACCCACAAAAGCAAGACAATCCCATGTTCGTGCCCAGGCAGAAGCGGGAGCATCCTGACATCCAGGGGGGGATACTGAGTCCGAAAAGCAGCTGGGCAGCGTTTTCCCTGAGCCTGGAATCATCTGGGAGAGGATCCAGCCGTCCTGGCCTCACCTCACACAACCTCTCCTCTGGGGGTGACAAAACCCCAAATTTGGGGTGTCTGGGGGGCCGTGACTGAGCCAGCTCTGCCCAGTCCCACACGGGGCTCCCAGGAAAACAAATCCAAACCAAAAAAACCTGGGAAAAAACACCAGAGAAAGGGGAAAAAACCCCAAACCTTTCAGCTCACCAGTTGGTTTCCTTTTTTTTTTGTTGTTTTCAGATCTAAAATTGATTAAAATAAACCCGGGGATCCGCCTGAGCTGTTGCTATTTAGGACCTGAATAAGGAGCCCGAAAGCTTTATCTGCTTTGGAGCTTTTTTTTCCCCAACCGTATCAGTTGCTCCAATAAAAGATCCGGCCTCTCTCCCCGGCAGCCTCCTCAAATCCTCCGGCTGCCACAATTCCGCACGGAAAAACCACCCCCAGCACGGATTTCTCCGAGCTCCCGGCTCACCCGGCTGCTGCTTCGTTTGGAAAAGGAAATCAGTAAAAAAAGCGAGAATTTAGGTTGAAAAATCTGCCCCGTTCTCCTGGGTTGGTTGCGGGGCTGGTGATGGTTTCCCCTAAAATATTCCCACAAATCGTGGGAGCTCAGCCAGCACCGGGAATGACTCTGGGAAAGCCATGGGATGTGGTTGGCGGGCAAAGGGAACAGCCCAGCTTTGGGTGTCGGGGTCACCTTGGGCATTTTCCTGCCTGTGGGGACAGTGGGACACCCAGGGAAGCTGATCCGTGCTGAGCAACGTTTTTGGGATGCTCGGACAGGGCTTCATGGAATCACAGAATATCCTGAGCTGGGAGGGACCCTAAGGATTATCAATCCCATGCCCCGGCCCTGCACAGACATCCCAAAATCCCACCCCGTGCATCCCAAAGGCTCCTGGAGCTCTGGCAGCCTCGGGAATGTCACCACTCCCTGGGGATGGGGATCAGAGCATTGGGATGGGGAAGGGACTGTGATCCCACAGACCTGAGCGCCCAGTCCCCAAATTCCAGGCTGAAAACACAAACTGGGACAGGCTGGGAGCGACCCGGAGGTCCCCCAGTCCCACCCTCCTGGGGACATCCCCCGGGATTGTGTCCCTGCAGCTCCTGGATGTCTCCAGGGAAGGAGACTCCGCTGTCCTGGGGCTCTGGCACCCCACAGGGACAAAGCCCTTCCTCGTGCCCAGGGGGTGCTCCAGCAATCCAGGCTCCCAGATTCTCCAAATCCAGGATCATTTTCTCATCCCGGTGACGCTTCCGGCCCCGGCAGCCGGGCTGGCACCGCTCCTCACCCCGCACCGGCCCCTGCCAGGCTCATCCCGAGCTCCTGCTGCCAGTTCAGCGAGGGACAGGGCGAGGATTAGGGATGTGCCAGGGAGGGATTACCCAGAGCCGTGCCCGGCTCCCGGCACATCGCGGGGAGGGCGCGGGGAACCTCGGGGCTCTGGGTTTCATGGAATTTTAGGGTGTAATAAACCAGGAGTCACCTGGGGAGGCTGAAATGCTGAAATTCCCCGTGGGATGGGCACAGGAAACTTCGGGGCTCTGGGTTTCATGGAATTTCAGGGTGTAATAAACCAGGAGTCACCTGGGGAGGCTGAAATGCTGAAATTCCCTGAGGGATGGGCACGGGAAAACTCGGGGCTCTGGATTTCATGGAATTTTAGGGGGTAATAAGCCAGGGGATTCACGTGGTGGGGCTGAAATGCTGAAATTCCCCATGGGATGGGTACAGGAAACCTCGGGACTCTGGGTTTCATGGAATTTTAGGGTGTAATAAACCAGGAGTCACCTGGGGAGGCTGAAATGCTGAAATTCCCCGTGGGATGGGCACAGGAAACTTCGGGGCTCCGGATTTAATGGAATTTTAGGGTGTAAGAAAACCTGGGGAGGCTGAAATGCCGAAATTCCCTGTGGGAGAGGCGCAGGTGAGGACGGGAGGGAGCGGGATCTGCTGGAGGGGCTGAGCGATCCCTGTCTGACCAACAGGGTTTTCCCAGGAATTTCTAACCCTCGGCACCACCCCCTTGTCACCCAGGGGAAACTGAGTCACGGAGCAAATCCCGGTGGGGCCGGGTCACCTCTGCACCAGCTTCATGAGGAATCACCTCTGGAATGAGCGGGAATCTCCTCTGCTCTTCCCTACAAACATCAGCACCCCAAAAACCCCAAAACCGCAAAATCCCACAAAAGCTCAAAAACCCCAAAAACCCCAAAAAACTCAAATCCCCCAAAACCTCAAAACCCCCCAAAAACTCAACCCCAAAAACCCCAGAAACCTCAAAAACCCCAGAAACCCCCCCTCTGTTGAACGCAGAGCTCATGCCCATCCCAGCTCCGTCCTGCCAACTTCCCAAAAAGCACAATCCACGTGTCTGTGGATAAATCCCCTATTTTTAGCAGCTCCTAGCACGGACCTCTGGGATTCGTTCCCACACGTGGCATTCCCGGGTTTTGGAGGCAGCATCCATCCCGGGATGGGGAGGGCACAGGGACACTGGCAGGACAAACCCAGGGCATGGATCCATCCATTTTTGGGGTGGAGGAGACGCTGTGCCCTGCCCTGTCCTAAAACTGCCCGAAGTAAAGCGTTTTTTTTGTCCCCTACACTCCCCTACAATTATCCAAAAAGAAAAAGCGTTTTCCACACTGGGCTGCACTCAAAATGTGGATTTGGGGTCCCAGCCCAACCTGGGAGTGGGAATGTTGGAACAGGGATTATGGATCTGCTCTCCCTGGCCCCAAAACCCTGCCAGGACCTGGCTGCAGAAACAGGGAGCAGCCCCACTGGTGTCACATCCCGTGATTTGGGGTGATGCTCCCCAGCCTTACAACATCCATGGGGCGATGTCCTGAAACCCTCCAGGAAAACCCTCCAGGAAAACCCTCCAGGAAAACCCTCCAGGAAAACCCTCCAGGAAAACCCTCCAGGAAAACCCTCCAGGACAATCCTCCAGGACAATCCTCCAGGAAAACCCTCCAGGACAATCCTCCAGGAAAACCGTCCAGGACAATCCTCCAGGACAATCCTCCAGGAAAACCCTCCAGGACAATCCTTCCCCTGGGTGCCAGGAGTGAGGTGGGGCAGGGATCCCAAGGCTTTACCCAGAGAGGGCAGAACTGCCCCAACCCCCCTCAGGTGCACAGAACTCCCCTAACCCCAAAAAAGTGTCTCTTTGGTGCCATCCGTCATCAGCCCCGAGAAACCGGGAATGTCCCCAGTGGGCCAAGACCACCCTGTCCCCCAGGGTGACACCACTGTCACCCAGGGCACCCCAACCTCTAATGGCCAGCCCCCCATGGCTCAATTCCCCACCCCCAGGCACCAGCAGCTCCCTCTGTCCCTCCTGTGCCCCTTTTCCCTCTGTTCTGTCCCTCTCTCTCTGTCCCTCTGTCCCTCCTGTGCCCCTTTTCCCTCTGTTCTGTCCCTCTCTCTCTGTCCCTCTGTCCCTCCTGTGCCCCTTTTCCCTCTGTTCTGTCCCTCTCTCTCTGTCCCTCTGTCCCTCCTGTGCCCCTTTTCCCTCTGTTCTGTCCCTCTCTCTCTGTCCCTCTGTCCCTCCTGTGCCCCTTTTCCCTCTGTTCTGTCCCTCTCTCTCTGTCCCTCTGTCCCTCTGTCCATCCTGTCCCTCTCCCTCGGTCCCTCTGTCCATCCTGTACTCCTGTTCCCTCTGTCCCTCTGTTCCTTCTGTCCCTCTGTCCCTCCTGTCCCTCTGTCCTTCTGCCCCCTGTTCCCTCTGTCCCTCTGTTCCTTCTGTCCCTCTGTCCCTCCTGTCCCTCTGTCCTTCTGCCGCCTGTTCCCTCTGTCCCTGCTGTCCCTCAGTCCCTCCCATCCCTCTGTCCCTCCGTCCCTCCTGTCCCCTTGGTTTATCCCCTAAGCCGATTGTGGGGCCGGCGCTGGCGCTGACCCTCCGGTGAGTGCCGGACACCAGGTGAGGCAGGAGCTGCTTCCAGGGATTACAGGGAATTACAGCACCGCTCAGACGGGTGACAGCAGTGACAAGGAGCCACCAGGAGCTGAGATGGCACCTGGGAGAGGCTCCCAGCCGAGAAAATCTTCCCCAGGGATCCCAACCGAGCGCAGGGACGGCACCCCCTGTTCTCATGGAATGGCTTCCCAGTGCCAGAGGGCAGGGCTGGATGGGATCTTGGGAAGGAATTGTTCCCTGGGAGGGTGGGGAGGGGCTGGGATGGAATTCCCAGAGCAGCTGTGGCTGCCCCTGGATCCCTGGCAGTGTCCAAGGCCAGGCTGGACATTGGGGCTTGGAGCAGCCTGGGACAGTGGAAGGGGTTGGGGTTGGAACTGGATAATCCCTAAATTCCCTTCCCAGCCATTCTGGGATCCTTCATCCCAATCCCAACCACGACAGGCGGGTCTGGCCCAAACCTTCCCAAAACATGGCTGGGGGATGCCCTTGGGATATTTGCCCTCTCTTCCCATAAACATGGATACTCCTGGCTCCAAACTCAGCCCCTGAAGCTGCAACCCACCCCTGCCACCCCAGCGACCCCAAAACAAGGAGCGTCCCCCAAGCCAGTCCCTCTGGGGACACAGGGAGGCTCTGAGGGGGATTCTCCCTGTGGGGGGACGTTCCTGCATGGATGCAGTTCCCGCTGCAGGATCCACTCTGGGATCCCGGGGCGGAGCAGGGGCTGCTCCTGCAGGGCCCAGATGGCTCCGGGGATCCTAATCCCACCCGTGTGGGGATCTAATCCCTCCCGTGTGGGGACCCTAATCCCGCCCGTGTGGGTGAGGAGGGGCTGGAGCCTCCAGGCAGCAGCTGGGGACGGGGAAATCCACAGGGGGGAGGAGTGTCCCAAACCAGGGGACACGAACACGGAGCTTTGGAGGGGGATGGAGTGGGGTGGGGGCTGTGACAGCTCTGGATGCTCCTGGGGGATTTATCATCCCCCCTCCTGTGGAATGGCACAGGAAAACCAAAGGAAAGATCCGCAGGAAACACAGGAACACCCCCAGGCCACAGCCCTGGATGCATTTTCAGTGCTGGTCGGGTGCTGCTCCACAGCCGGGAGCCAGGGCCACAAAATTCCAAGGAAAAGCAGCTCCATACCTGAAGGAGCCGCATAAAGTCCTCTGCGGGGTCCATTCTAGGTTTAAATCCCACCAGCCCAGGTGTATCCCACCAACCCGCACCTCGGGATCGTGGATTCATGGAACGGTTGGGGTTGGAGGGACCTCAAAGCCCATCCAGTGCCACTCCTGCCGTGGGCAGTGACACCTCCCACTGTCCCAGGCTGCTCCAAGCCCCGTCCAGCCTGGCCTTGGGCACTTCCACAGCTCCACAAAAACACAGCATTTTCATCCCCCACCCCTCGGACCTGACGCCTCATTCCAGCCTCTTCCAAGTCTCCCCCAGAGCCGATCCCGGCTGTTCCTGCCTCTCCCACAAGAGCCCCGTGCCGAACAATGAAAAGGCGAGGAAAAGCGCAGTTCCCGTTTTTTACGGCCAGCCGAGCGCAGCCCCAGCCCTCCCACCCTTCCCAGGCTCAGCCGATCCCGGGGCTGAGATTCCAGCAGGAATTCTCAGCCCTTTGATCCCTGTGACCCCACAGATCCCGGCCTCTCCCAGGGCAAAACCCTTCCCGAAAAGGCTTTGGGACGTTTGGGGAGCCGCATCCCGGCTCCTCGGGCGCTGGGAAGGCCATCGGGGTACCTCGGCTCGCATTCCCGGTTTGATTTCCAGCGGAACGGGCAGGACAATGCCGCATTGTGCGGCGGGGAGAGGAAAATGATCTCATGGTGTTTGTGGAGGGAAAGGTTTCAGCTGGAAACGCCTCTGGGCCCGGGGAAATCAGCCCCGGTGGAGCCGGGACGGGGAAAACACCTCCAATCCCTTTTCCATGAGTTTCCCCACAGGGAACAGCCAGGGCCGAGCCCCCCTAGGCCCGGCGGGGACGGGATGAGGGCCACGGGGTGATTTGGGGACACGGGGACACAGCCCGGGGACCACGAGCCAGCCCCAAAGCTCTTCTGCTTTTCCGTCCCGGCCGGAGCAGCCGCGGTGACTCAGGAGCAGAAATCCCCTGCTCCGGGGGTGACACCACGGTGTCACCTCCTCCCACGGGCACAGAGCCACCTCCCTCCATGGCGACACCAGCTCGGGCTGAGCTGTCCCACTGCGCGCGGTGTTGGATGCGCCGGGACCGCTTTTCCTCCTAAGGAGACTCAGGAAAAACCGGGATCGCTCCCAAAGGAACCCCCGTGGGAGCTGGGGGTGGCTTTGGAGAGCCAGGGCGCTGTCGCTGTGCCAGGGCGCTGTCACGGTGCCAGGGGACGCTCCCCCAGCACCGCAGCAGAGGCAGCTGCGGGAGTAAAAAGCCTCTTAACGACCGCAAAAAGCGATCCTGGGGTTTTTCCCATTTTATTTTCCCCCTTAAGAGCCACTTCATTTGTTGGGATCGTTAATTGCGGTCATTAAGGGGGCGAGGGGAAGGCTGAGCCCCCCAGGGATGGGCTGGGAAAGGAGAGGAGGGATCCAGGGGCAGATTTCCTTACAGGGAACATCCTTCAGCCCTACAAATCGTTCCCTTTTCCCCAGATCCTTCCTCCCCGACGGCTCCTCTCCCTCCCAGGCGCTGCCTCAGTTTCCCCAGCCCCTCCCCGTGCTGCTCTTTGGGGGGACCCGAGACCTCCCCCAGCCCCGAGCACCAGGAGCAAAGGGATTGTCCCAATTTAGGGGGATTTTCCAGCATGGAAAAAGGGGGACCTGAGACCTCCCCCAGCTGAGCTCTGGGAGCAAAGGAATTGTCACAATTTAGGGGGATTTTCCAAGCAGTAACTGGAAAGCAGTAACTTGGAAAAGGGGGGCCTGAGACCTCCCCCAGCCCTGAGCCCCAAGAACAAAGGGATTGTCACAGTTTAGGGGGATTTTCCACATGGAAAAGGGGCTCTGGAGCAGGTGGAGGGGCCACGTCCTGTCCCTGCAGGGAGGGTGGGCAGCAGGGCCCACAGAGCTGGGGGGTCCCTTCTCCTTTAGCAGATTTTGGGGTGTTTTGGGCAAACCCCACCGATCCCACAAATGGGAATGTTCTTCCTGAACTGCTCCTGATGGAGCAGCCTGGAAATCCCCACTGGCTGCCCCCCATAAAGTTCCCCCTCCTCGGATTCTGGGACCCCAAATGCATTGCCACAGCCCCAAATCCACCTGTAAAATGTTCAAAATTTGCACAGAAAGGGTTTTTCTCTCATTTTGAGGGATGCAGGGAGCATCCAGGCCCATCCAGGTCACACAGCAACGGGATCCTGGAATCACTGATGCTGGAAAATCCCCCTCAGCCCGTGGTGTCCAACATTAACCCAGCGCTGGGTGGTCACCACTCACCCCTGTCCCCGAGTGCCACATTCCTTAAATTCTTCCAGGGAGGGGGACTCCAAACCTCCATGGGCAGCTCTGCCAAGGCCTCACAGACTTTTCCATGAGGAAATTTTTCCTGATATCCAACTTAACCTCCCCTGGCCCAGCCTGAGGCCGTTCCCTCTCCTCCTGTCCCTGTTCCCTGCGAGCAGAGCCCGACCCCCCCCGGCTGCCCACTCCTGTCAGGGAGTTGTGCAGAGCCACAAGGGCCCCCTGTTCCCCTTTTCTCCCTTTCCCAGCTCCCCACAGACTCATTAAACCCTGGGAATGTGGGGCTGACACGTTCAGGCCACATTTAAGTGGCAGGAGAGGACAGAGCTGCCACTGCCCTAAAACGAACCCTCACCCACCTGCCCCTAAAACGGTGCCAGTCCTGTTACTGGGGACCCCCAAACTCTGTCCTGGTGCTGAGCACAGCTATTGAACCTCTAATAATGATTAATTAGGAATAAATTAGAGACTCTTACAGGCAGATCCAGATCAACACCAGCTCCTCCTCCCCACAGGCAGGACTCAAAACGCTGGGGAAAAACCCCAAGCAGCCCTTTTCCCTCTGCTCCTGGCATTTCATCAGGATTATCCCGCCCAGGGAGGAGCTTTTTTGCCCCAGCAGCAGGGCCCGGTGTTTGCGTGTGCAACAGGAAGGAGCTCCTGCCCACCTTCCTCAGGGTTGTCATGGAAATGGAAAGAGGAGTTGATTAAGATGCTGCCAAATCCACAATTCCCAGCTGGACTCCAGCCTGGAAGGAGGGGATGGGAGCAATCCAGGGCTTGGTTCTGGGGGAAGCCTTGGAGGGAGACCCAGCCACGGGATGGGATGGACTGAGGAGCCTGGACAAGCCCCCGGCTTGGGCAGCCGGAAAAGGGTTTTTCCATGCGGAATTAACGCCCTCGAACGCTGGGAAGCGGGGTGGGATCCACAGGCTGGGATGGAGTCCCCCATCCCAGGAGAGTGGGGGACAGGAACCACCGGGAACAAGCCCGCAGCTCCATCCCGAAGCATCCAGCGGGGTGGGAGCGGGGCTGTGCCCGGGGCGGGGCCCGCGGAGGGGCCGGAGCGGGGACAGCGCCGAGCCCGTCAGGAGCGGCCAGAAATAGCCCCGATTTCCATATGTAGGACGGGGCGGCCACGCCAGCACAGCCACGACCTACTTTCCAGCGGCCCGCGGGGCCCTGCGCTCGCCCGGGGCTGCGGCTGCTCCGCGGGGCCCCCCCGGAGCCACCCCCGGGCGCAGAACCGCGGCGGGAGCCCCGCTGTCGCCGCATCCCCGCTATCGCCGCATCCCCGCTATCGCCGCATCCCCGCTGTCGCCGCATCCCCGCTGTCGCCGCGCCCCTGTCCCGCAGCTCCCGGGGGACGCGCGGCCGCTCCCGCCCGGATCCCGCCGGGAAGGGGCGGTGGGCTCGGAGCATCCATCGGGATTCATCCCGCTGCCGTTCCAGAGATTCATCCTGCGGCTCCTGCTGCCGTTCCAGAGCCCTCCAGCTCCTCCACAAAGAGCCCCGCGCTCCCCAGGCGCGCCCTCCACGCTCTATTTTTAATTTTCTAAACCTTTTTGCGACGCCGAGCGGAGAGCCGGCAGCTTTTCTGGGATGCTCCGGCCTTTCAGGGCCGCACAAACCAATTGGTTTCCGTGCGAACACGGCTTTTTCCATTAAGGGGGAAAAAAAAAAGGAAGATCCAACCCTAATCCCCCGCTGCTGCGCGTCTTCCCTCCCACAGGCAGCGTCCACCCGCGGGGCTGGATTGGGGACGGCAGCGGGAATCCCCGAGGGGGGAAATGTCAGTGTTGATTCCCCAACCTGTTGTTTCCCTCAGCAAATATCCAGGCAGGAAGGAGGTTCCTGCTCTTCCCACAGCAGCAAGGATTTTAAGCCTCAGCCTGAGGGAAATGTCCCTTCCTGCCACGTTTGGTGTCACCTGTTCTGAGCTGTTCAGCACTCCTGGGCTCCCTGGGTGTTTTGGGGTGATCAGTCTCATTCCAAGGCGTTTTCTCCCCAAATTTGTCTCCAAACCCGAGACACGGGGGAATTAAAATTCAGTGTTGGAGAGGGGAAATCAAACCCAACTCCAGCAGCTCTGAGATCCAGCCTGGAAGCGGGTGAGGAACAAATAAATCATGAGGGGGTTTCACTGCACCTGAGGCCTCTTTCCCCAGCCAGAGCAGTTTGGGTCGGTGCCAGGGGGCTGAAAGCACCATGGGAAGGGACAAAAGGAGGGACAGAAAGGTTCTGGGAGGGGAAGAAAGAGGAGAAACCTCGTTCTGCTGACAGGGGTGCTCGGGGCAGTGCCCAACACAGCAGCGCTGCCGGGGGGCACAGGGACCAGAATCCCAATGGTGGGAATGTCAGATGGACCCAGATCCTTCCACGGGAATGGGTGCCACCATCTCCACATGGGAATGGGTCCCAGAATCCCCACACAGGGACAGGTCTCAGCATCTCCATATGGGAATGGATGCCAGGATCCCCAAGTGGGAACGGGTCCCAGAACCCCCACAGAAGTCCCAGAATTCCCACGGGGACAAGTCCCAGCATTCCCACATGGGAATAGGTCCCAGAATCTCCACACAGGTGTCAGCATCTCCATGTGGGAATGGGTCCCAGGATCCCTACACAGGCACAGGGACCAGCGTTTCCATATGGGAATGGGTCCCAAAATCCCCACATATGCACCACCATCTCCATATGGGAATGGGTGCCAGCATTCCACACAGGGACAGGTCCCAGGACCCCCATACAGGTCCCACCATCTCCATATGGGAACGGGTCCCAGCATCCCAGGCAGATACCACCCAGACAGGTCTGGCCTCCAGCCCCACCACCTCAAACCCCGCAGCTCTTCCCACCCACAACCCAACAGATCAGGAGGAAAATGGGAGCAGGGAGAACTCCATCCCAAGGGAACGTGATTCCAGGGCACTGGGATTCCCTGGCAGCTGCTCCTTTCCCCCCATCCTCAGCTCGTTCCTCCAGGGAGATGTTCCAGGCTCCGTAAAGTGCAGGGAAGAGCCTCTCCCTTCAGTGACCGTCCCCCATTCCTCAAATTCTCCACTCCACGAGCTGCAGGATCCACCTCATGCTTGGGACAGCACTTCCAGCTCGGAAACCAGCAGGGAAAGCTTCAAAACAGAAACCATGGAAGCTCTCACAGCCCAGGGGGTGAAGGAAACACCCCAAAGTTCTGATTTCACAGCAGGGGAAGCTTTTCCCGTGGGTTCTGTGGCTGGGATGATCCTGTTGGGAAGGGAGTGAATGGCTGATCCCATCAGGAAGGAACATTGTCCCAAAAACAACCAAAGCCAATTCCTGAGCCTGAAACACCAACTGGGCCCTCACTTCCAAGTCCAGCCAGGTCCACGTCCGTGCACACAAGGATGTCCCTGGGAGGGACGATGTCCATCCCTGCCCACCCGGCCGTGCCACATCCAATGGATTCCCTCTCTCCTTCCTTCTCCTCCTCCTCCTGGCTGGCTGTTGAAGAGCTCTTGCCATGGAAAACAAAGGGATTCAGGATGCTCCAGATCCGGGAGCTGTTCCCAGCTGAGTTCTCCTCTTCCTTGGCAAACGCTTCCCTACACCAGGAAAATGTGTCCCTGCAGGTCCCCGTGGCTGCCACTCCCAGCACCTTCACCCAGCCCTGCTCTCCCTCCCTGGGTTTCCCCTCCTGGAGTTTTCTTTCCTCTTTCTCACACCTTCTCTGAGTTGTGCCAGACAAGCCCTGGTTCCCAAAAACTCGGGGCAGGGAGAGCCCCAATCCCCACCCGGTCCTGGATCCTGAACCTCCTCCTCACCCCGGAGCTCTCTCTGCCCCTCACTCAGGTTTAACGTTTGCCGAAGGGAAGAAAATAATGAAAAATCACCAAACCCCTGATTTTTATGCAGGGAAGCGCGAAGCCTGAGCAGGCAAGCGTGACCCTCGTGCCCTGCTGCCCGCTGGAGGAACAGAGGATTTTTCCTCTGGAACATCCTGGGTCAAACAAAGCAGCAGCAAAATTCCCCTGATCCTCAGGATTTGGCTGTTTTCCTTCACCTCCCACCCCATCCTCACCCTGGGTGAGGGGAAGGACCCGTCCCCACAGGACAAATCCTGCTGAGGCATCGGGGAAGTTCAAATTTGGGGTTTCCCTAATTGGGAGCAACCAGAGGCGGGCAGGAAGCACCAACCCTGCTCCGGCCCCAAAAGAAGAAGGAACCCAATTAACTTCTCACTGCCCTTTCAGTTTGAGTCAGGACTGAGGCTGGGATGTGTTTGAAGAGCCACAGGTTTGGGTTTCAGACCGGTCTGGGGGAGTTCAGAGCTTGTCCCATCCCCCAGATGGGCTGGGGGAGCCCAACCCCAAAGCTGTGACCCCGGCTGAGGACGGGAAGCTCCGGGAAAACGCTGGGATAACACACGAGCTGTGGCTGCTGGGTTTTTATTTTCTCCTCTCCTCTAATTGCTGCTGCTATTTTAGCAGAGCCAGACATTTCCTTGACGATTCGCAAGGCCCATAAATGTTTGATGTCCCTTTCCCTCCGCGCTCAGGCAGCAACTTCTGCTGGGGTTTGGGGGAAGAAACGCCCGGATTGGAGCAGCTGGGACACCACAGGATGGGACAGCGGCCGCAGGGGGAGGATCCAGCCCCGGATCCACATGGAAAGGCCCCATCACACCCCTCTGCTCCTGTCCTCTCCTCCCCCCCCGTTCCTAGAAGGAGATCCCACTGCCCGGCCTCCTTGCAATATGGCTTTGTGCTGCAGGAACCTAAATATAGAGCCTAAACCCTCCGGGGGCTTCGCTGCACTCCGAGGTATTTTTAGCTGCAGGCAAACTCCGGCTGCAGCAGCGTTGGGAGCAGCTGGAATTGTGCCGAGGAGGGATCCAGCAGCAGGGATGGGGTTTTGGGGTGACACCCCCAGCCTGGATCAGCCCAAATCCCGCTGGTCCCCGCACCACCGCGGCAGGAACGGGTTGGAATCTCACCTGCGGCGGGGTTTGGGGCAGATTGGGGTTTTAAGGCTGAATCCAGAGTGAAGAGGATGAGGCTGAGGGGCTCAGAGCCAGCCTGGCTGCTGCTCTGAGGCTCCCACACAAAAATCCAGGCACCCACTTCCCCAGAAGTGTTTCCCAGTGGATGGGAATTCACCCCTCGGAGCATCCAAAGTGGAGCAGGAAGGATGAAACTGTTCCTTCTTCCCAGTCCTTGGTGTCCAGCCCGGCTCCTCTCCCATCCCTGCTCCTCACATCCTGATTTAACCCAGTCCACCGGGGAAAACTCCAGCTGGAGGGAGGGAATGAGCGGGGAGAGGGATGGGGAGGCCCAGGGGAGCAGCCACTTCCCGATCCAGGGATGCAGGCAGGGATGGGAGCTGGCTCTGCATCCCAATCCCAGTCCCCTTCCTTGTCCTGGAATCCCTGGCATCACCAGCAGCTTCCTGGGATGGGTTTGGGAATATTTTCATCCAGAGGTTCCGGCACTGGGATAACAGACTCAGCCTTTGCAGGAGCTGGTGAGAGCAATTGGGAATGTTGGAGTTGGATCAGAAGGAAAATCAGCAGGAAAATCCCCTCATTTGGGTTCCTGGGACCCTCTTGCATCCGGGGTGATCCCAGCCAGGCCCTCAGCGTCAGCCCAGGCTGGTGGCACCAGCAGCCAAAAAGCTCCGTGGAAACAAAAAAAATCACAACCCCCCCCAGAAATAAAGGATTTTTACCAAATCTTGGAATACTCTTCCCAGATCCCTTCCCAGCACAGTTCCCGAGTGCTCCAGGGCTGGAAGGAGCACCCTGAGCAACCCCGAAAAGTCATGGTTTGGCCCCAAACTCCTGTGGTGGGTGGGGGACAGGACCTGGAGCTGCTGTTCCCCACAGCCCCAGCCACTCCCTGCCTGCTCCTGGAATTCCCATTCCCTCTTGGATCAGGGGCTGGCATCCCTACGGACACAGGGATGTGACAATGTCCATCCCTGCCCACCCGGCCGTGCCACATCCAATGGATTCCCTCTCTCCTTCCTCCTCCTCCTCCTGGGTGTTGAGGAGCTCTTGCCATGGAAAGCAAAGGGATTCGGGATGCTCCAAATCCAGGACCTGCTCCCATCCCACCCACAGATCCCACCAGCATCTCCCCACCTCCACCCCTGGTGGCTTTAGGGACATCTGTGGGACATTTGAGGGCACACTGCCAGGTCCTGGCCTTGGAGAGGGCCCAGCCCCTGGGATGGAGGAGCAGGGATTAATTAATCCAAATTGAAAGCAGGAGGGCGAAGAGGGAGAACGGGCGAGGCCACCCCAATTCCAGCCCTGGTAACATCCCCAAAATCCAGGGGGTCCTGCCCAGCCCTGAGCCCCCCAGTGCTGTAGGAAATGTCCCAGGGCCAGGGGGGGATCCCAGGATCCAGGGGACCCATCCCAGCTCCCACCCAAACCAGTTCATTACTGGTAAATGAGGAGAACTGGCTCCTCCCAGCTCCAGGGAAAACAAACCCAAGGAATTCCGTGGATCTGGGATTTTGGAGCCTGGCTGTCCCAGTGGGATGCGATTCCCACATCACCGAGGAGAGGATGAAGAGGCCCCGTGGCCAATAAACCCCACCCAGGATCCCATTTCATCCCAGTTCCCTGCCCTGGAGTCCCTGCTGGATGCCCAGGCCCCCAGTATCCCCATCAGCACATTCCCTAATTAACACGGGGGTAATTAACGCCGGGGTAATTAGCGCTGGGACCCCCAGCTTTGCACGGGGTGTTGGTAACGATCCTCTGACAGAGGTGACACCGGGGGCTAATTAGAGCTCAATTAGCGCTCATCAGAGCCCCCAGACAGCCCGGGCTGGGGGGCATCGAGCTGGGCAGGAAATCGGGGTTATTAAATTGGAATTATTAATCCTGGATGAGGAGGAGGAGGTGACAAAGGCAGCGGTGACACCAAAGCACCCCAAAGTCATGGGGACCTCACCCAAAAAGGGACCCTCACCCTCGGAGCCGCCTCCAGGGGGTCCAAGTGCCTCAAATCCCCCCCATTCCATCCACAAATCTCTGGCAGCTCCGGGATTTTCCGCTGGGATGGAGCCCGGGCTTTGGAGCAGCCCAGGCTCCCCCCGGTGCTGTCCCAGCTCCAGCTCCAAGCCCTGATCCCGGCTGCGGGATATTCCCACATCTCCCTCCCCCGGAGCCCGTGCCTGAGGGAGAGGGGAGAGGAAAATCCAGATGATGCCATTCCCCAAAAACCCTCCAAAATTCGGGAAAAAATGGCATTTTCCCAGTTTTTTCTGTGTGATCTTCATGGGGTGCATGGAGAGGCTCCCCAGGGACACAACGGCTGCTCCCAGCATCTGGAAAAGTTGTGAGGAGGCCAAACTGGCCTTAAAAAAGCTGGGAATGGTGGATTAACGTCAAGTTTGGGGAAGGAAAGCTCCCGGTGTGCTCCCGGAGCTGCTGCCTCTGCAGGGAAAACTGCTCGGGGAGGGACACGAACACAGGGACTTTGTGTTCCCTTCCAGCTTAACTTGCAAAAATACGAAATAAATAAATTTTTTTTCTCTCTTTTAAATGTCCGCTTTGGCGCCAAACTCCCACTTCCTTCCCCTAAAACGCGGCCCTGAGTCGGATTTTTGGCATTTGCCGCCTGAGCATCCCCTCCAACCCCCCCAAACCCTCACCAGGCCCCCCCTTCCCTCGGCAGCTCCTGAAGCAGCTCCATCCCCTCCTCCTCCAGAAAACCGCATTTTTTGGCAAAAAACCTGTTTTGCCAACAAGTTGTGCTCCGTGCTGACTGGAAGATGAGGTTTCTCCTGGTTTTCCCAGCTTTTCCCGGCTTTTCCCAGCTTTTCTCTGGCTCCAGCCTCCTCCTCCTCACTCTGGGTCCCACTTAGAGGTTGCAGCGAGGGGGGATTTGTGCCCAGGCTCCCCCACATTGAGGTTTCCCCCTTTTTTTTCCTAAAACAATCCCCGTTTCTCCCCCATCCGGGGCAGGAGCAGCAGCCCCGAGGTTGCTGCTGTTATTTTTATCTCAAAATAAAGAGTTTGAGCTGCGGCCAAGCTGTGCCGAGGGAGGGAGAGGCCACAGAGATGTCAACACACCCGGCCTCCGCCTCGTGGCGTGGAGGGAACGTCCCAGCTCATCCCAATCCAGCCTGGAGAGGGCTGGGATCACCTGCTCTGGGATGCAGGGGTGGGAAAGGAGGTTTGGGTCCCCCCACCTCGGTGGTGTCCCCTCCGAGCAGAGCCACGTTTGGGTTCAACACTGAGCCAGCCCAGAATTCACTTTTTTTTTGGAGTCATTTTTAACAAAAAACCTTGGAATAACCAGATTTAAAAATGCTTCCACCTTCCCACAGCTGCAAGGAGCATCCCACAGGGTGCCAAGTCCAATCCCATTCCTTCCCGACCACGGGAAGGCCCCAAAACAGGGTTTGGGGGGCAGGGGCTGCGGCCCCGGGTGCCGCCTCTGCCTGGATCCGGCCACTTCCTTCCCTCCCACCTGGAATTCCAGCAGCTCCCGTCCTGGAGCTGCTCCGGAGGTCACCGAGACGCTCGGCAGCTCCGCACGAGGATCTCGGCGTAAATGTCAAATTAATTAATGGGGAGAGAGGCAGGGTTTGGCCGCGAGAAGATCCCTGTTCCACCTCCGCGCCCCCCGGCACCGAGAGGGACCGCTGGACACTCCCCGTGGAAAACATTCCCACCCCACGGCATGGAGGGAACCGGGAACGGCACAAAGCAAGGGGGGAAAGCTGGGAATGGCATAAAACAGGGGTGGGAAATCGGGAATGGCGCAAAACGAGGGGGGAAAGCTGGGAATGGCACGAAACATGAATGGAAAAGCTGGGAATGGCACAAAACACGAATGAAAAAGCTGGGAATGGCACAAAACACGGGGGAAAATATGGGAATGGCACAAAGCACAGGTGGGAAAGGTGGGAATGGCACAAAACGAGGGAGGAAAAGCCGGGAAAGGCTCCGCTCCTTCCTCCACAGCCGAGCGGTGGCCCCGGAGCCGGGCAGGGACCAGCGGCCGCTGCCGGGGCCGAGGTGACACCGACCAGGGGCTCGGCCCCCTCCTGCCCGCCCGGGGCTCGGTGCCATCCCCGGCTCCGGAGCAGAAATTCGGAGCAGAAATCCTTCTCCGGCAGCTCCCGAGCCAAAGGAGCCTCGGGCTGGGCGGGGAGGATGAGGAGGGAAGGGAGATCCTGGAGGATGCCAGGAGCACATCCCGGCAAAGGCTGCTCCCAGGAGAGGCCCAAACACGTTTGAAGGGGGTTTCTCACCCCAAAACCCCGCTCCCCATCTCCCGAGCACGGAGGAGCGCCGGGGCTGAGCCTCCAGCAGCAAAAACCCACCCAGAAGCGGGCAGGAGGCTCCTGGGAAGCCGGGAGGGACAGGGACGGGGACATGGGGACGGGGACACGGGGACGGGATTAACCGGAGCTGTGTTAGAGCCTCTGGAGGCTCGGGACGGGAACAGTTCCCGGTTCCCAGAGCCCCGCCGGGCCCGGCAGGGTTTGGTACCCGGCTCACGTCCCCGGCACCGGCATTCCCCAGCCCCCGCCGCCGTCTCCCGGGGCTGCCGCGCGTCTCCCGGGGGAAAAGGAGCCCTGGGGACACTCGGGGGCTTCACTGCCACCGCTGCCACGCCACGAATAGGCCGGGGTAGGAGGTGCCAGTGGCCAGAGAACCCTGAGCCCCTTGGGAACTCGTTCCTTTATTTATTGGTGGATTTTCCCCTCCGTTTCTCCATGGAAGAGGAAGGAGCTGGGGTTGAGCAGGGCTGGGTGGGAGAGCTGGGCTGTCCCTACAGACGGGGCTGGGTTGAACCCCGCGTGACCCCAGCCCACACCAGGGAGCTCCAGTTCACCCCTACGGGCCGGGCTGAGCCCTGCAAACTCATTACACCAAATCCCACAGCACCCCCAAACCTCAGGAGAGCGCCCCTCCCCCAAACAGCCCCGATGCCAGGCTGGAAACCAGGGAGCTGCCGAGAAACCACTGGAAAACATCACGGGAATGAGGGTGTCCTGTGATCCCCAGCCTTGATGGGACCCGGAGCTGTGGGGATGCTGAACCCCCCCAAATCCCTGCAGGGCAGGGGGTGCTTCACCCCAAACCTCTGCAGGGCCTGGAGGAATCTTTGTTTTCCTCGTGATCCCTCTGGATCGAGCCAAGGGAGGATCTGGAGGGATTGCAGGGAGCAAGGAATGCCCTTCCACAGTGAAACACAATCCAGGACTAAACCCAGAGCCTCCCCCCGATGTCCTGCACAGGGAACCAGGAACCGGCCCCGGAGCCACCCCAGGGCCAGGGAGCTGCGAAAGGTCAGGGCCAATCAACGCTCCCGGTAATTAAGGTGATGAGTTCATCCCTAAGCTGGGCTCCGACAGCAGCCGGGGCCACAACGAAGCGTCCTGACACCACACCTGGGGACCCCAGAGCCGCGGGTGGCACTGGGGCCGCCTGTCCCCACCCCCTGCATAACCCACGGCCTGATTAAAGCTCATCAACCCCACTAATTACCGTGCCTGTCCTGCCCCTCTCCCCAGCTGTCCCCAGCGGTCCCCGGATGCCACTCGGCTGCCAGCACCCCGTTCTGCCTGCCCGGAGGAGGAGGAGCCCGTGTGTGTGGTCCGGGGGTGGGGAGCAGCCGCCAGCATTCGCAGCAGCACGGAAAGGAGCCTGTCCTGGGAATCCCGGGTGTCCAGCAGGGCAGGAGCTCATCCCTGCCCCGGGAAGGGCTGGTGCAGGAGCCTGGGTCTCCCTCGTCCCCCCTCCTCGCGGCCCAGATCCAGCTCCGAAGGGATGAGGCAGGACGGGGGACGGGCGGGGTGAGCTCGAGAGCCTCGGGGAATCACAGCCAACCCCAAACCTGCCTCGGCACTGTTGGGAAAATCCCTCTGCCAGGGACGGGTCCCGCCAGGAGAAGCAGCCCCTGGACCCCAGCACTCCCGCGGCGGCACACAAAGGGTTACAGGGACCGATCCCAAGGGGATCCATCCCAGCTTCCCCAAAGCCGGGGCGAGAGGGGTCAGGGGCAGCAGGAGATCAAAGGGAAGGGCCGGGTCCCGGAGAGGTGTCACGGTCAGCAACACTCCAGCCACGCCAGGGCCCTGGCCCTGTCCCTCTGCGCTCCCCGGGATGGGGACAGGGACTCATCCCAGGGACCCCACGGGCTCGGTGCCAGCGGGGCCGGAGTTTCTCATCCAGGCTCCTCAGAGCAGCCAGGAACGCTCCGGGTGCTGCTCCAGGGAGAAGCTCCCTGGCAGGGCCCAGGATCCGGCACTGGGGGGGACAGGTACCCCCAAATCCATCCCCATCACATCGTCACGGATGTGCCCGAGCTGTGCCAGGTCACTGCTTCCCACGCCAGTGATCCAAGGCAGGAGCTGGATCTGACCAAGGAGAACGAAGGATTTAAAAGCCTCAGGGAAGAGAGGGGGAGAGGAGAGGCCTTGATCCCATCCAGGTGGAGGCAGCAGCTCCTCCAGCCCTCGGGAGCACCCCACATCCCAACACATCCCATCCTGGCACTGAACAACCCCACGGCCTCTGCCAAAACCTAAATCCCCTCAGGAATCACCAACAGCCTCATCCAGCAACCAGCAACTCCAACTCCCCAAAAGGGGAAGGGGAAAAGCTCCTCTGGGCACCCCCAGAGCCGACCCCACACACCAGGGGTGCTGGGGACACCGGCACAGCCACACTCGCCTCTCACCGGGGGGTGGAGGGGAGCTCCCAGTGGAGCAGAGACTTCCCCGGATCCACGGCGAAGGGAATTTCGGGCTGAACAAAGTGCCCTTGGATCCAGCGGCCACGCAGATTCACCAGAGGCACTGGAGGAGCGTCTCAGGTCCCCTCGGGGATGCTGAAGTTGTGTCTCTATTCCAGAGGGGCTGGGAGAGCCGGGAGCCGCCCCTCGTGCAGAAATGGGGGGGCAGCCTGGGGCACCCCTAAACCAGACCCCGGCAGGTGCTCGGGGTGATTCAATGCAGCAGCCAGGCCCTGGGGCTTCTTTCCCTCTCAGAGGAGGAGGAGGATGAGCAGCAGCCTTCCTCCCCAGCTCCCAGGCTGGGAGGAAGAAGCATCTTCTGGCTGCTTCCTGGACAGCATCCCCCAAAAAGCAGCACCCCTGTCGCACAAAGCTCCAATGCCCGGCTCGGGGCGAGGGGCAGGCAGGGCAGGGGTCCCCACGGAACCCAGAATCCCACAGACCCCAGGATCCCATAGACCTCAGGATCCCCACAGACCCGAGGATCCCATGAACACCGGGATCCCCACGGAACCCAGGATCCCACAGACCCCAGGATCCCACAGACCTCAGGATCTCCACAGACCCGAGGATCCCATGAACACCGGGATCCCCACGGAACCCAGGATCCCCACAGACCCGAGGATCCCACGGACCCCGGGATCCCCACGGACCCCAGGATCCCCACGGACCCCAGGATCCCACGGACGCTCTCCAGGCGGAGCTGCCGGTGGGGAGCAGCAGTTTTGGAAGTGCCACGAGGCCGCCCNCCCGAGGATCCAATAGACCCCGGGGTCCCCACAGACCCCAGGATCCCCACAGATCCCAGGTTCCCCACAGACCCCAGGATCCCCACAGATCCCAGGTTCCCCACGGACCCCAGGATCCCCACGGACCCCAGGATCCCACGGACGCTCTCCAGGCGGAGCTGCCGGTGGGGAGCAGCAGTTTTGGAAGTGCCACGAGGCCGCCCAGCCCCTTCTCCTCCGGCCCCACGGAACGGGAACAGCGGGCGCTGCCCGCGCTGCATCTGCGCCCCCCGCCCTACCGGGGGCTGGGGATGCAGGAGGGGAGCGGGAATGGGGTGAGGGAGGCAGGCGGAGGATGGAGGGCGAGTTTCTGCTGCCCCCGAGCAGCAGCAGCAGCGGGGGGATCCCTCCCTCTCCGCCCCTCGGGATGATTTTCAAGGCGCGTTTCCCTGCGACCTTCAAACGGCGGCTGCCCGCAGCCCCCTCCCCACGGCCGCCACCCTGCCCGGCACCGCCCGCGGGGCGGCAGGGGAGGGGACACCCGCGGGGACAGCGCCTGCGGGGCTCGGGGGGGCTCTGCGGGCACGGGGGGGAGCGGAGCCCCTCGGGAGCTGGGGGACCCCCACAGCGGAGTGCGGGTCTCGGAGCCCCCCGGGCGGGTGTGGGTCCCCGGTCCCGATCCCGGTCCCCGGGGGTTCCGCCCCCCCCTCCGGCAGCCGCTGCCAGACCCCGCACGGTGCCGGTCCCGCCCCGGTACCGCTGCCGGCCCCACGCCCCCCGCGCGCTGCGGGTGCCCCCCGCCCGCTGCCGATCCACGCGCGG
>VZRV01003125.1:883-23017 GCA_013398115.1 Falcunculus frontatus | reverse complement strand
CATATGTCTCATGTACTATTCTTTCATTCGGCCACACACATTCATCCTTTGTAGACGATTACTGTCTGTAAACAGTTCACCTCAGAGGATGACCTTGATCTAGACCGTCTAGGTCCTTCATCAATTGCATGTGCCCTTCTCAAAGTTTTAAATTCTTGAGACAAGGCACTATCAGCTTTCTTTGAAAAAAGATTTCTACAAGATGCAAAGGTAATATAAGAGAATAAAGTGTTTGAAAAAGACTGGTAATTAGATAAATTTCTTTTCCTTTTTTAAACTTTGAAGTTGGCCACCTCCAACTTTAAACAACAAACACAAACTTCATCATGTTTGCAGTTTTCCAAAAAGTTCTTCCCCTTATGATCTGGCTGAGATTTCAGCCCAGAAAATAAGAGGTGCAGATCTGCATAGAGGTGGGTGACATCTGCTGAAGAAAAACAGCACCCAGGGTTGTCTGAATGCAAGCCCATTAGTAGCTCAACATCCGTTTCAGCAGAATGCAGGCAGAGCAACATGCCTGCTGGAGAGGCAACTTTCTTGCCTTTCTCCAGCCAAATCCTCATTGCTCTCCTTTATCCTAATATCCCTAGGAATCAGTCACCTGCACAGAGCAATGGTTCACTCCCTCTCCTCCCAACAGGAACAAACAGGGGAGCCTAAGGTCATTCCTCTCGCATAAAATAGCGGCAGATCTCACATCTCTTCATTCCATCACTTCTTCGTGTTTTTGTTTCAACACCTTCATTATTCCACTGTACATGCATCAATATAGGTGGAATAGCAATTAGGAGACAGATGGACAGTCCATTAAGACAGTCATTACTCCAGACACTGAAAAACTTGTCTATTTTATCCTCATCTCATTGGCAAACCAACACTTGGTTCTGTATGGGAAAATACCATAGAAAGGAAATGTCTGAAAGCAGCAAAGGACTGTGCTTTGCTTTTCACAAAAGTTCAGTGTTTGTCAATAACTACTTCACTTCTTTGTTAAATGAACTGACCCTGTCTTCTCTGACACTATAACACTGCTTTTATTACATAAAGACCAGAACTCCCACATAGTCAGAGCTGGACAGCTGAAGATTAGAATTCACATATTTAAATAACAGGGGGGAAAAGGCTATTTCTGAACATACTTGGTTTATTCTGTTCACAGAAAAAAAATGAAGAGAATAAGAAAAGTTAAAATTCAGATAAATGAGGCACCTACCCTCAAAATGCTGCCAGCTAATGTTTGGGGTTTTTTTAAATCATCTTCCACATAGAATCTCCAATCAAATCTCTTCCCACTGCAGATGAATTTTTGCAGGTACACAAACACACTGAGCTTACATGCATGTTTCCTCTCTCTGTCTTGATAGTCCCTAATGAACCTGTTTCCAGAAGCAACAAAGGACTGCAGCAATGTGCAACCTAACCCTCTTGTGACATAATGCAGATACAAGGCCAAATACCAAAGAGCTACCAAGAGTTCTCTTGTAGCAATTTCTGATGTGGTAAGAAACAGATATTAAAAACAAACAAAACAATAATTTTTAAAAAATTACAGAAAAACAACCAGGAAATCTACCAAGGAAACAATTAGGAACAAACTAACAAGGAACAACCAGGAAATTTACCAAATTCTGCAAAGAAAGCAGAGAAAACAAAAGAAGAGGTCAGAACTGGGCTAAAAAAAGGACAGACAGAAGCAGCTGTGTGTCAGAACACTGGCCAGAAAAAAAATAGCTGAGAGGAATGAAGACATATGTCACTTAATCAGTCACTAAGAAATAGAAGAAATATTACTAAAACTAATGCAGTGAATATTTTCACCCATTTCATATAGGCTCACAGCTTGAGTTTTCTCTCCTACCCTGACAATCCCGCTTGAGGCAAGTGTACTACGCTAATACATATTCAATTTAGCACTTCAAGCAGGTAATGTGTGCAGCACAGAAGTACTATCTTCAGATATATCTTTTCTACTTGCTATCCTCCAGAAAAAAATCAGCATCCAGGATAGATGTACACAGAGGTAAGGAAGATGACAGTTGCACACTGCATATATGTGTGCATTCAGCAGGTGCTGTACCAAGGAAGCATGAACGCTGAAAGTGCATTTATCAGGGAGGTCATCAGTCAGGTTATTACGTCTTCAAAAAGCAGAAGATAACAAGCTTTCCAAGTCTGCATGAAGATCTCATTAAAGGTATTCAGCAGGATGAAGAAATGGCAATCTCAGTTCCTCCTCTCCCCACACATATTCTGATTTACCTACTTTATTTTAACGCAAGCTATCAGCATGGCTCATAGGATCCACTGACAAAGATAGTATTAATGACTGCATGAAGTCTACCTGGTTGTTTTACTTTGAAAGGCTGGAGTTACACTAAGCAAGGAATAGAGCGCAGACCAGCATCTGTGGCCAAAACATCTTCACTCAACACCTATGCTCTCCACACCAAAGCAGGTACTTCAATTTATTCCTCTACGTCAGAAGCAGTGGTATTCCAAACACTCCTGTCTCAGTGTGTAAACAGCTCTAGTTAAACAAGCAATCCCATACAGATTACCATCTGCACTAATGATAGTAACTCATATTGAAAACAACATTGTGTGTATGCCTGGAATTATGTCCTTATCTATTTCCTCTTTTTATAAATTTATCTTACTTAATGTAGTTAAGACTGTTCCAAACAGTAATCTAAACCAACATATTTTATATAACAACTTAAAATAGAAACTTTTTTTTGCATTTCATTAAACCTGAGGACTCAAAGTTTTTGGCTTACAAAATTTTGTATTCAGTAATTTAAGAAGCAGGAGAGAACCTCGTGGAAAATTAAAATCTTCATTGTGCACTTTTGGGTAAAGCTTAATTTCTTTCATAACATCTAGTTTCACTTTTTCCTGCTTTTTTACTGAAGCTTTGACAATTTTTTTCCATCAAGTTATAATCAACCATTTTCAGGAGACAGAACCTAACTAGTATTACAGAGACTTCTATAAAACTTTTTATAGGATAAGGGCCACTCCAAAAATCAGAAATGTTTACTCAACAATCCTGCGCCAGGATGCAAATTCATTACTTTCATCGGACAGCAGACAACTTGTGGTTAGCCATTTATTTTGCATTTTCCCTGGTGCTCCTGTGTGGTCTTTGAAAGCACAAGCTGATGAAAAACACTCTACCTGCAACTGTAGATTTTGCACACCTTCTATTTTTTTTTTTTTTTTTTTGATAAGATTGGTGGTACCGACCACTCTGAACACAATTGTTTCATGCTAAAACAGTATACGGGATCAAAGTCTCAATCATATTCCCTTACTGCTACTAACCAAGATAATATACAGAACCCATACCCACCACCTAAACAAATCAGAGGAAACTTTGAGATAGTACAGGTACTAGTAGGTTTGTATTTTTACTGAAGAACATGAATGACACACACAAAAAAAAAACCCTAACAAACAAAAACTAGCAAGCACTAGTGTCAAAACTTCCTGGTTAAAACTATCGTTCACATTGCAACAACACTTTCATGATGCACAAATATTTTTTAAAATGCTAAGGAGGAATCAACATTAGCCTGATGGTAACAGACACATTGCTCACTGTGACAAATAGCAAAATAAGGCTCCTCTTCCAATCCGCACACTGTTTCCAGCTCTAACCATCCTTCACACTCTGGTACCAGCATCACTACTACGGAAAGTAGGCTGTCCAGGCTTTGGCAGACATGCCGAGCACAAGACGCACTCACACTTTGCCATACAGAAAGGGAAAGCACTTGCCACGTCAGGTTCAACCTTTACCTCTACTTGAGAGAGCTAAAGTAAGAAAAATTTAGCAGCAAAGCACACCATGTTATGGTAAAAGAATACATCAATAGCAAGCTAAGAATCATACCTACTTCTGCTGAACTTCAGATTTTTATACGTAAAAGAATTTTAATTAAGTTAACCTTAATTCCACCTTATTAATATAACCATTTTCACAGTCACTTCAGTCCCAGGCTGGAGATAGGGTGACACCCTTGCCTGCCTGTTCAAATGATCTCCAGCTTTCCAGTTAGCTATTCCAAATATTAACCATTAGTTAGCTATTCAAATATTAACCTCTAGCAAGGGTACAAGAAAATAGCCATCTTGACAAATTTCATAAATTCAGGTCACTGACTCGTGCAGGCTGCAACCAGCTGGGATCACTATCACTCTGGGACCCACTCTTTCCTGGCTGGGTTCTCATCCAGCCAGGAAAAGATTTGTTGGTACTGGCCTGACGTTTGGAACTTTAATTCCTCTACTCTGCCATATGAATGAACCAGAATAATCTAAAATGGCCTAAGTACAAGGATCACATTCAGCTACAAGATCTAAAGCTCTTGTGGAAATGGAAATCAAACGCAACAGACATTTATGGAGTTATTATACAGTGCCTGCTCTGTAGCTGATTAACCTCGTCACTCACCCAAGGACAAATAGTTAAACTATTACATCAACAAAAACAATTATATAAAATGCAAATGTTGCTCAACTCAACTGACTGGGTCTTTCCTTTTGGCTCAAAAAACTATGCACTTTAAATTCCCAAATAACTATCCTAGTTATTTCTCTGGCACTAAAATCAGAATCTCTTATCATAGCAAGTATAGAAAAACTCACCAAGACATATGCTTGACTTGATTTTCATGATCCTTTTTAAAAGCCCAAAGAGTCCACCTGAAACACTAACTTCTTCCTTCTACCAACCACAAAGCCCCACAAACCCTTACTCTTCTTACCAAATACTCTCCAATCTCATCAGTATCACTTCATCAGGGTTTTTCAGTTTCCATTCACATCAGTAGCACCAAGGGTACTTTCATACTGGCACACTGGAAAAGTACTCTGCTTTTTTACTCTTCTCTCAGAAAACAAGTTTCCTTTAAAGCCTTCATAATTTCTACTTTATCATAGGTTAGATTTCTTTTCTTGCACTTTTAGAGGATTTCATTCATTATCAGAGCAGTTACTACTCCTTCTGCCCCACAGAAAAAAAACAGAAAACACAGAAAACAGCCTAGAAAATTACTTTATTTGAAGAATCTGTTCTAGATCACAGCAATTTACAAAAGCAATAGTCCCATGACACACTTGCCAAAATCTGAAATTTCATGGAAATTTGTAACAAAAAACACATGAGAGTACAAAATGCTTATTTAAAAGGCTTAGTTAGTTTTGACACCCAATTATTCCAGTAACATCTTCATTATTACAGAGTACATCATGTAGTGTATCAATATTGCTGTTGAAATCAACTAAAACTCCTGAAGCATCTTCATTGCCTGGACATGTTTATTTGCAGGTCTGTTGACAGGGCGGGTCTGCAGGCTGGTATTTTTATAAATGTTGCGAAGGGAAAGCACAAATATTGTTTATTCAAAACCTGAGATGTGTCTGTGATCATCTATTAATGAAGAAGAGGTAATCTTTCAGAAAAAAGCTACCAAGTCTCAGTCTAGCCTAAAGTATTAGCAGGCCTTCATCACTCAACAGATTTCACCCACAAAGCCAGATGGTCAGAGATTTTACTCTTTCAAAATCTTTTAATATGGCAAAGTAGACTTCTAAACAAGCAGCAAGCCATTTGACAAAACCAAGTAACTAAGAGCAAGCAGTGATTCTAAAGTATTGGGAAAGCACCACCTGCAAGTGTACAGTTAGCTACTCGAGATTTGTATGTTGACTTTTTAGTATTATGTGACTTTCTTTGTATAATGCAATTTAAGGCAGGAAAATTTGTAAAATTTTTCAGCTGTCACTGTACATCAACATAGCCTCTGTCCTTTCCTTTACAGCAAAAGTACAATTTCCAAACAAGAACTCACTTTTCTACAAACACATATAACTATATCGACCAAACCACAGTCAGAACATACACTATTCTCCCAAGCAAGAGTGTACATAAGAGAAAGGGGAAAAGAGAGAACTGCCTCTTGATAATGTTCTTTCAGCAAAGATTTATAATCCCTTAATGTTGCCAAACAAGCCTGATACTTACAGCCAAAGAGAGCCTAGTCTCTATGCGTGTTTTGTTTGTTAATTTTCACTACACACAAGATTGTAAGGCAGTAAAATTTTTTATAAGCTGCAACCCTCAGCAGTAGAGAAACCACACGGAATGCACAGATGTGATTACCTTCTTCCAAGTTAAAAGCATTACTTCAGAAACATCAGCATATAAAATATGTTGAATCACTGATGAATGAACATACCTCAGTTTGTCCACAAGCCAACTCTCCAGATGAACTGTTGTGAGCCTCTTTTAAACAAAGGGTTGCTTTAATTAGTGAAATATTACTAACTGACAGGGCAAATTCCAAAAATACTTCACCACAATTAGAAACCTTTTTCCCCCCACTAAAACAATTTTTAAATAGCACTTAACCCCTACACAGCCACATAGGTATGCTCTAAGTATACCCATTTCTCCTCTGTACATCAAAAAAACAGTTAAGTGAGAAACAAAAATGTTTACCAAAGCATCTGAAAAAGGTTCCTAATATTATTACCAGAGATCAAGGCAACATTTCATTTCAGACCTGTATCAGATCCCACTAGATCTGAAGGTTTTTACAGGGGGCAGAGGGAAAGGTGATGGCAAAGGGGAAACACGTAAAGAAAGCAAAATGGCAGACGACTGTTCAAACCAGTTTTCACTTCAGGTTAAGTTCAGTTCACAGCCTGTTATTATACTGACTGCAATGGTCACCTTCCCCTAACTGCAATTATATGTCCACCTTTTTGCTTTCCAGTTATTCCTTCACCACCTTGAGCAACCTAATACATCCCAGTTCACCACGTGCACTCAAGACTCCAACCTGTCCCCACAACATCCTCCATACAGTCACAAGCATATTGTGTTTATACATGATAGCAACTTGAACTCTGGAAATCAAAATTTACTGCTGATAGAACAGGTAGTAAGACATCAATACCAGTGCAGATATTTTTAAACAAAGAAACACCATTTTGCAAGCAAATAAAGGATGAAGTATTTTTCTTAGAATAAGTGATAAAATTCTTTAAAGTTAAGCCAAATCAAACTCTGCAATCTAGTAACCTGAACTACTATATTCTATTCACTCAACCATGACAAATTAATCTTTTCCATGCAAAACATGCATATATACACAAACTATTAATTGCATAATTCCTGTACCACAACATATAGACGCCTTTTTTGCTCTTACTGCTTGCAGGTGCTGCGAGTACAGACAGATGTCTTCAGACTAAATGATACATCTTGTCATAGTAACACTTTGCAGAAAATTTATTATCTTTCTATTACTCTGCCTCTTGGAGGATGGCTGTGTTTAACTGTCTCTCTGTGACTGAATACATTTTGTAAAAAGGAGAGAATCCCTTACAGACTTCTTGGTTTACGTGAAGTATCCTCCAAACATCAGGCTGCCTGAACTGAGATTAAGATTTCATTCATGTAACTGTGTTCCAGTGAGCTCAGTCTCCAGAAAGCAAGGTAATCCTACAAGGTCATCTAAGTGAAAATTTCTAGCAGAATCAGATTACCTGGAATTTAGTCTTATAGTTGTCCAACTCATGCCATCATTTCCAAGCATTCCAGTCAGCATAAATTTATATGGTTTATAATCTACTGCAATGCTTATTTGCATCATGACCTATGCTAAAACTTCCTCTTCACCACTGACTGATCTATCTAAATCTAGAAGCAAATACTTCCACAGAGACAGCAACAAACAATTATCCTCCAAGGTTCCCCAAAGGTCCTCATATAAGTCCTAGTACCTAACACAGTTCTCAAAATAAAAAATAAAATAAAAATAATAAAATCTTTAAAAATAATTTTTACAGGTATTGCACAGTTCATTTTCTTTGACTCACTCAACTGGCTTTAGTCATCAGCTGCTTTTTTTAAAGAGACATTTGTTAAGAAACCAATTCAATTATTAGAAACCACTTATGGCTCCTGAAAAACAGTAGCAGATGGCAGAATTGCCAATTCTTTTAATTTTTTTAACACTACTGTATCACCCAAGATCTCTCAAACACAAAAACTCCCATGCTTTATTCAGTATACTCAAATTTAACCTCAAATACACATCTCCTGCTAGCAGAGGCCCAGCTACCAGCAGGTGACAGTCACTGTGAGGTCAGGAAGTTTCAATTGCACCCGGTTTCTTTTTAAAAGACCCCCGTGAGGTGGGTGAGAAGAGTGCTTAATATTCTTTCCTTAGGACCCCAAAGCAGCTAGAATGAGTCACAAACTAAAAGCACAAAAGCATCAAGGTAAGTCATCTAATCAAAGCTGGAAAGACTACCTTTATTCATTCTAGAACATGGCCTTTGTCAAACACATTTCTGAACAAAATTCTGTGAGATTTTAAAATAATCAAAGAGTGATCCCAATTCAAAGCAAAGTCCTAAAATCTCTAAATGCAGAGGCAATGCCGGGGGACATTCCACTAAAAAACCACTATAAATTTATGCCAGGACTCTGACTTATGTGCTGCTAGTTTCTAATTAAGACATAAAATCTTCACTTGGGGCATCATATACTCTCAAAGAGACAAAAAGTTCCAAATTACGCATGTGCACATACAAAACTTTTCAAAGTGTCTTCTGGGGTGGGGAAGAGGTAGGGGATTAAATCTCTCTGTAATCCAACCAGTGCTATCTTACCTGCAGGATAAGCACTCAAGCAGAATTCTGAGAAAATACAATGCAAAGAAAATACTCATTCTTTCGGAAAATCTTGACTTAAAAGAGCAACTTGAGAGGAGGCAGGGCAATACAAGTTCAACAGAGAACAAGTTTAACAGTCTTTAAGATGTTTGGTTGAGAAGCAGAGCATAAAAGCTGCTATTAGCAGACCCTCGTCTATTTTCAGGTCACTTAAATGTATATGATCCCTTCTACTCACATTTAAGAGGTCTGAAGTTAAAATAAACAAGAAAAACATGTTCATGAGAGTGAACTATTGTGGACTGTCAATAAAAAAAATTTTCCTAAACTCATTAAAGTTTCTACACGGTAACCAAGTACTACAGACCACCACAACATTATACACTGAGACACAGAGGCTTAGAGCACTACTGAGCAATTTTACCTCCCTCATCCTGCAGAATACATGATGTTGTTCTGAACGATAAGTGTCAATTTCTTCAAGAGTTGTAGCTTAGGAGTTGTGCAGCCCTGCTTCCCGTCAACCTTCTTCTTGCATTCCCTCTATCTAGTCTGGAATTCTGTGTCAGCAGACAGAGAAATGTCTTCCTGCAGGCAAGAATGAACAATCTCTCCCCAATTACAGAGTCATGTGCGGACTATAGCAATTTTCCAAACATAAAAGGAAGGCAGGAATTTTCTATCCCTACATTAGCAAGCTAAAACAAGCCAACCTGCAGATGGAAAGGATCAAAGCATCTAAGTCACCTGAAAATTAATCCCCTTCAGGAATATTCACCACCTCTTATCCACACATACTATATCCCTTCAGTCCCTCCCAGAGCAAAAAGTCAAAGTCTTTGAAATTAGAATGACTACCCAGGATACTGTCGTGGTTTGACATTGGCCAAACATCCAGGCACCCATGAAAGTCACTCACTCACCCTCCCCTGCTGCAGCTGGGCAGAGGAGAGAAAAAAATTAACAAAGGGTTCATGAGCTGAGATAAGGACCAGGAGAAAACACTCCAAGGGCAAAAAAGGCTCCATCCAGAAGTACAAAGTGAGGTTATTACTAACAAAAGCAGAGGAGGATAATGAGAAGTAAAATAAGCCCTTAAAAACACTTTTTCTTCCCCCAACACCTCCCTCCTTCCCACTGACAGCACAGGGAGACAAGGCATGGGGGTTTTGGTCAGTTCATCATCGAGACTTCCTTCCACTGCACAGGGAGAGGAGTCCTTCCCCTGTGAGACCGTGGGGTCCCTCCCACGGGAGACAGTTCTCTGTGAACTTCTCCAGCGTGGTTCCAATCTCACGAGCAGCAGTTCTCCCAAAACTGCTGCAATGTGAGTCTCTCCCACAGGCAAACAGTCCTCCCAAAACTGCTGCAGCGTGAGTCATGCTTCCATGGGGTGCAGTCCTCCAAGGACAGCCTGCTCCAGCCTGGAAGCAGGGGCCCTCTGTCTCCACCAGGTCTTCCACTGGATCACAGCCTCCTCCAGGTATCCACCCACTCCGGCACAGACACCTCCCCCACGGGCTGTGGGTGGATCTCTGCATCTCCCATGGACCTCCATGGGCTGCAGGGGGACAGCCTGCCTCACCATGGTCATCACCACGGCCTGCAGAGGAATCTCAGCTCTGGTGCCTGAAACACCTCCTCCCCCTCTGACCTTGGTGTCTCCATGTTGTTTCCCTCACATGTTCTCACCTCCTCCTCTTCTCTGGCTAGAAAAAAAACTGTGCCCCCACTTTGTTTTGACTTTCTTCTTAAATATATTATCACAGAGGCATTACCAACCTCTCTAATTGGCCCAGGTTTGGCTAGCGGCATGTCCATCTTCAGAGCCATCAGGGATTTGCTCTGCTGGATGTGGTGGAAGCTTCTAGCAGCTTCTCACAGACGCCACCTCTGTGGCCCCCCGCAACTAAAAACCAGGCTGTGCAAAACCATCATAACTTTACTCACATTTCAGTCCAGGTCAGCCTAACCGCATTTTCTGCATTAAGCAGAATAACTATGTTTTCACAAAATCTCACACCTGCCAGGAATATAATCTCACTGCAAAGCACACAGATAAAGGCGCTAACCAGGACAACTGGGTCTTTGTATGAAGTGTAAATTCATTGAACTACTGGCTGCCTGCTTCACAAATGAGCACAAGCCATTAGAAAACAATTCTCAAAGATTCTTCTGATTATTTATCAGTTCCTTGTAGACACACGTGATCTTGCACCACATGATCATTGACCATTCTGAATCTATTGTCTTAAACTAGACTGTGAATCAATGTTTCAGTCCTGGTTTTCCTCAGAAGTACTGTTCAGCGCTTGCAGATTTGAGATGTCACAGCTGAACACAGCCACTCTTTCCCAATTAGCCCCCAAATCCTCTTTCTTGGTAAGTGGTAAGCCATCTCCTGCAGGCCATAATGAAAGCTGGAGTGTCTCATTACCTAGTCTCCAGTTTTCAGAAAAGGTCGGTTTGTTGACACGCTTTATGACCCTAACATACAAAGAGAACAGCAATTATCTTTTCAGGGCAGAATGAGCATCTGCATTTCAAAATAAAATAGAGTAACAGCATGTATACACACAGGGAACAGTCAAAGTATTTCAATGACATAGAAATAGAAAGTTAAAATTGCAATTGTTTAAAATTAGTTTTCTTCAAAGTACCTTTGCACTGCAGAAAGAGCAGGTATTTAACAAAAGAATACTCCCAAGCAAAAGCTAAAAGATTTTGACACCCTACTCTTGCACTCCTGGGGAATGGAGTTTTAACTGGCTTCTGGCATAACTCCTCTAGAGGTTCATTTCCTAGATGGAACTATAAATCCCATGATGCACTTTATCAACCCTAACAATAAAACTATTGTGCTTCAGCAAAGCCACTCCTTGGAGAAAAGTCCAGTGTTTACCAAGGCTGGGGGTGGGGGCAGAGGGGAGAAAATATCACAAATTAAGCACATTACAGAAAGCAGCACAGAAGTAAAAGCAAAATATTAGACTGAAAATGCAGAGGTTTTAAGTTCCAAATGGCAAGAACTCTATGGAAGAACATTAAGTGACAAGCCAGAATTAAACCTATTTCCTCCTCTGCCCCATCATTAAGCATCTTGAAACACGTAAGTAATTTAATACAGACAGACAAATCTTAATACAAGATTCAAGCTTACACATTTACATATACTTCTGGAAGGCAGGCAAAGGAGCGGCAGGGCAGCACCAAAATATTTTACATAACCACAGTATATAAGACAGAAAGAAATTAGACAAGTAAAAGAATACTGGCATCCATAAAATACTGCAGAACACAAAAAACTCTCAAAATAACACAGAACAGCTGGAATCAACTGCAGCAAGGCCACTCCTGAATATCTGCTGAAAGGGAACACCTGCAAGGTTACAAAAAGCACAAAACATGCTACTCCTTGAAAACAACTATAGAATTGTCAGTCATTTCTTTCCACAGACATAACTTATAAAGAAAGTGTGTAAGACTTGCCCATATTTACTTGCTATATTTTACTTATGAAGATGCACTTCCAAAATGTGCATATTGCTGATTATTTAGAAAACAGTTTTTTCTTTCAACAAACCATACTCAAAGATCAAGAGCAGCTAAGATAGTATAGCAGGGTTTTTTAGATGCTTATAACCTTACAGCTCAAAAAAATCCAATATTGGGACTAGACCGGAAAAACAGTGAGGAATTTTAGGAAACAGGCTAATAACAATCTCAGTGGTTCAATTGAAATCTACTAATCTAAACATTTATTACTTAAAATCCAGTCTACTACTAAAAAGAAAGCTACATTTTCCCCCAGAGTTTGATCTCAAACACCCTAACCTACTGAAATTGCCACTGGAAACGCCAGGTTTCCCAGAACCTGCGGTAACAGGCTGTACTTGACTTTTCATCTTCCAAATCAAATCCATCTCAACTGAAAACAGAAATAGTCCTAAAGGCTGAGTGTGGCTGATAACTGCAAGAATAATTGAACGACTGCAAAAAAAAAGATAGCATGCCTCAGGAATGGCTTATTTCTAACTTAGTGAAATACTTTGTGTTCTTAAAGGAAGTGTTTTCAGAGGTTTTTCAAGCACAAATTAAATTGATTACATACTAAAATCAATAGCAATTAATTAAACTGTAGACCTAGGTTCTCATTTCTTGGCCACTGCAACAGTCTATGTGTTTATTAGCTATAATCTCGTGACAACTCATTCATCAAAGCCAGAGCGAACAGTATGTTACCAAAATCCAGGCAGCTAAAGTTTCTACATGTCAAATGCAGAAACTTTAAAAACTTTAAAAATGTCAAAACTTTAAAACTTTAAAATGTCAAATTACCCATAACCTGGCAGACGTACAATATCAACAATTTCTTTAAAATTATATTTCAATTGTAAACACTACAGAAAAGTTCAGATCCACCAGGTAAACAAAACCTAGCACGTATTTTCAGAAAATCAGATGTTCCCAGAAGTACACAATACCCACAAAGATATTCTTTGCTCTCATAGCTACTATTTCCAGGACACTGACTGTTAGAAAAGTATCCTTTAACAAGTCACTATCACTCATTCATCTCTAAATGCAGACAAAACAAAAGCTTGCATGCACACAAGCCGTATTTCCACAACTACTCATTCACAATTAAGGGAAAAGTCACACCAGGCTGTGGAACACAGATCATGTCTCCCTCTTCACTAGCTTCATGAAAGGCAGAAAACAAGGATGCTCATGATGTAGTACAGAACCTAACGCTACTAAAGCTAGGGGTTACAAACCACCAACCTCTGGAAGAAACCTCTAATGGAGTAATCCATTAGCTTGTGGTTGGTATCAAACAGCCAGGAATGCCTGACCTGAGCACAACTCAGTCTCTCCTGGTACAGCAATTGCACTTCATACTAAAGCACTGAAGCAGGAAGGGGATAAATCTGCATGTACCGCATACAAAGAGGCAAGATTGGAGGACCTCTAAGCCAGTATACTGTCCTCTCATGTGGAAGGCTCACCTTCAAGCTCCTTCTCACGTTTTCTTCCAGACTGCAGATGAGCACCCCAAACACAGTGCTGTGGTATCTGTCTCTTTTTGGCTCTCTGAATACCGGATTATTTACCACAATGGTCTAGTCTCAGATTCCAACACCAATTTCACCTCCCTTCTTCACAGTGAGTTGCCCTCAATTCCCCCCATGCTGCTAAACGACCAACTTATCTATCTAACAGCAGAAAAAAAACTCGGTATGTCAGAGGACTGAGCTACTGACGCTACTGCTGCCACAGGACTGGAGAAGGATACAGCCACTTCTGCAAGGACAAGAAGCAACAGCAGCATCCTGACACTGACCAGCAGCATGAAAAAAGGTGCAGAATGTAGCACGCAGCTCTTTGGGCCCTCCTCGTCCCCTCCAGAGAACAGGTGGCAAGCCAGATGGAAGTGTCCTCTGGGTCACTTTCAACTGCAGCAACTTGCTGAATCACTAAAACAGAGATACGGAAACCTGAGTGCACAAAAAAACCCCCAGAATGCACTAATCAAGATAAATAAGGATGATTAGAACACAAAAATGTTCTGTTTTAGCAACCAAGAAGCCTTGCAGAAACTTGAAGTTTTTATCTGCTGAAAGACAAAAGGTGCAACGTGCTTTATATGGCACAAAGAAACACTGATAGAGAAAATATTTCAGCAGAGACCTTGATACCCAACAGGGCAATATTACACAAATATAAATATCCATTGTCACATTACACACTAGTGATTTCTTTTTACCTTATCTCCTCAAAAGAATTTTAGCAGTACTAGCTGCAGAAAAAGAACAAGTAGAGAAAGACCTATGGAAGAAGGAACCAACCCATTTTACTTCAACTAAAAAGACAGCTGTAAATACACTTCTTCTATCGATTAGTGAGAATGTGCTTACAAAGCATAGAGACTGAGAAATGGTATGCAAGGTACACAAGGCAGTATGGTACATTGAAAATTTTATATATGGTCTAATATACATTCTTCGTCATACTGAAAAGTGCTCAAACTCACATCACGGGATTCCAATTTCCCCAACTAAAATTATCACCTTCAGGAAAAAAAATAATACAGCATTTTAATTGAAAGTAAAAACTTATGTCTACAATCACCTTTTCACTCTGTCTGCAAGCATATAGATTTGACCAAACGAGGAGGAAAAAAGATGGCCTCTACTATGCATTTTGTTTGTTGCTGTGGTTAAGGCTTAAAATATATCATCACCAAAGTTTTGTTTTATCAGAAAATTCATGCAAGACAGAAAGTTAAATTTTAAAAGCTAAGCTCTAGAGGTTTCTCCTGAACATTTAAAACCTAATAGACTGTTCTCCAAACACCGCTATTCTTTTTCTCATTCCCCAAATCATAAATAAATACATTCCTAAATGGATTCACATCCTCTTTCTGCCATCCCCAAAGCTAAGAGAGTGTCTGCGCAGCTCACAGAACTACAAAAACATAACAGCATCTTCCCTTCCTCTGTCTCTGAGGCTGCTTAATTTCCTAAGATCCTTTTCAGTGGACATACACTGAAGCAGGCTGCATCAACCCATCTGTCCATTAGACTGCTGCATATCAATCTGCCACCTTATGCCTCAAGCAATTCATTATCTCAATTCTGTTATTACACAGGTCTGTACCCCCAGGGTAATTAGACAGTAGTATGGTAACGTGGGGAAGATGAGAGAGGGGATACAGAGCAAAAGAAAAAGAAAGGTGGACACCTAATCCCTGTGAAGCAAGGCAATGTTAATTTCCTATCGCTGGCAGATCACTATAACAGACCCTGCAGTCTATGAAAATTCTGGCTTAATATATCAAGCACAGAAAAGCTATACTCTTTTCCAGAAGTTAACAAGTCCTAAGTATGCAAATCCAGTTATATTCTTAAATTGTGAAAAAAATAGCAACTTTAAAAGCACAGTTACATGGTGAAATACATCAATATGGAAGACTACCAAACCAAGTGGGAAAAAAGGGTGAGGGGACACTTACATGCATTAAGTGTTAGTGCATTACCATTATCACCGCAGACTCCCTCACACTACCATAAAGATAAACATAAGAAAACCTCAGACTCCCATTTACCAGAAATAGCAGCCTGCTCTATCCCTCGGTGCAAAATACCATATTGCAGGCTGTTTTTCTGAAACTCAGTTTTTACTCATCGTCAAATGGCAGGCTTCACTTTGGAGACGTTGGCCTGCCAGAACTTTTAATAGCTTTGACATTTCCCAGATGCTTGCTTTCCCTACCCCTCACTAAAATAATATGCTGCCAAACACCTGCAAATTTTTATATACAAATCCCTGTTACAGGTCTGCTGTGTAAGAAGTAACTAAGCAGGAACCAAACTAACTTTCAGAGAGGCTATCCAGTCACCTGGCTTGCTTCTCACCTTTCAGCCACAAAGATACTAAGACCAGGAGAAACAACACAACAAAAAATCCAAAAGCCAGCCCAACCAAACCAAAATTAAAAAAAGCTGAATTGCTCACTCCCTGTCTCCCACCTTTCCTATCACACATCTTCCTTCACAGCTGGAGAGTCTCCATCAAGAGGTATTTTCCAAGAGAAGACTCTTCAGCAATAGCTCAGGTGTGTAGCTGATACATAGACTCTCATTATGATATGGTCATTCTGGTTACTTTCAGTCCTGTATTTGAGCCCTCTGCATGGAGGCACAGGAACTAAGGTTAACTTGACCTGCAAAGGTTCTTCTTTTCTAGGCTTCACTTCCTTGTTGCTGGTCAGGTTTAGCCTATAGATCCACACTAGTGCTGAAAATGTCTGACATTTCCAGATGGTAAACAACAATTGCTCTACAGTGCCATTTCACTCAAACAATACGTTTTCACTCTTAAATCATCAACGTTAGTACCTTACTTAACCTAGAGATAAACACTTCCGCTATGATCTTCATAACTTTGCTCAATGCCAATTCCAAGGCCAGTGCCAGAATTAAGATACAAGGTGACCGACGCAATATTTTAAGTTGCACTTAAAGGGCAAAATCGTGGCAAATAAACAAAGCTGTAAATTTCTGACAAGTTTTGCGAAGCTGATGCATAAGGCACATTCACTGCTGATTACTATAGGAGAAATTGTGTATTCTCAATAGGTACTCAGTAGGGATCAGAAGATACTTCCAAAATCCAAATGAGTTAACAATCATGTTCTTCAACTGACAGCCAGAAATACACCACTAGAAATTCTCGCCAGGAATAAAACTGAACTGTAAGCCCTAAAATTAAATGCCTAACCAATTATTAAATTTCCATAGAAATGGAAAGTCTCCATAGAAGTCTTACTGACTTCTAAATTAATTTCCTTATATTGGTTTTCCTTCATTACATGTTCTGCAATTTCAGAACTACTATTTTAGTTACCATCTCTGTTTTAGTTAAAAAGTATATTTAGGAGACACATAGATAATTATACTGACAAGGTTTTACCCAAATAAGCACCACCCATCTCTCAAGAATACCAACTCATTCTCTGTCATTATGGTCACTTCCAGAGAAGGAAAGTCAGACAAAAGAGATTAAGAGACTCCCCATCAGCTTTGTCTAATGCAAAAGAAATTGCTGTATTTTTCCAATACTCTGCATTATTATATCTCTATCTCAGTGGTATATTCTGATCTTCTGCTAGCCATACAGCTTACAGTCAAAGAGGCAGATAAGCCTGAGGAATGGACTCACATGCCACCCTGCAAGCAGCCCAGACAGAGAAAGAAAAAGATCCCTGTTGTGGGTTCTGTGTTCCAGATATAAATATTTTCTAAATGACCAGAAAACAAGAACAGGCCAAAGAAGGTAATGCCAATGGTGATGATATCGCAAAATACCACAGTTGTTTTAGTAATAAAAAGTGTGACCTGCAGAAAGGTACTTTGGATTAAATCAGAGATTGCAAGGAACACTGATTAAACCACTTGTGGCCACTGGTTTCTCTAAATAATCATTCCCTGAGGCACATACACAATCTAAACTGAAATATAATGTTTTAACTTAACTCATAGAAAACTCGTGGCAATGCAGCACTGATTCATGAGCACGTGTACTTTCAATAAATTACATGACTAATTAAACCTTCCAATAAACATTAGTTATTAGAAGTAATTGACTTAGTTACACAAAAAAGCCAATTTTGGCTATATAGGATGAAAATCCCACTACTTTCAATACTTCAGAGGTTCTCTTTCACAGCTTCAACCTCATCAAAAATCTTACTCGTTTAAACATAAGTCCTGCTTAGCCTAGACTAACTGCAGCAGTTTCTTTTAAAAATTAGCCAGCTTAAGTTATCCATAATCAGTTGAAGTTGAGCAGCATACAGGAATTTCCTATCAAATATCACACAAAATAGACCGAAAGCCCTTGTAGCTCTCGCTACTATTTCATTCCATACCTTGTACAAAGTAAACACCGCAATTACAAATGTAATGACTACCACCAGGTACTTCTCAACATTAAAAAGAAAAATGCTGTTAAACATATAAGCAGCATTCCAAAATTAAAAAAAAAAAAAATTCAAGTTACAGAAAATACTGTAGTTCTCACCTAATCCTAGGCTTGGAAATGTGACTCTTAGTTAAGGAGCAACTCCTTGCCATTCAGGAGACCACCCGACATGGAGGATCACAGCTCTGGAGCCTGAGCCATCCAGCCTGCGCTACTGGCCACCACCAATGCCAAAAGCTGTTTCAGACCTGGACTTTTGTCAGAAGACACACAAAGATCCTGAATCTCGATCCTCAGTAAGGATCATTTATCCAAAAAAGGCACCAGAAAGCTTCAAGAAGCTGGAAGTTTTAGCCAGTGATGGCAAGACACTGGCAACAATTCAGAAACGGGGCATCGGGAGAGATCTGGGTGGGTACCAAAGACAATACCATTTACCACACAGACCAACAGATGCACAGCAGTGGTCCAGGGCAGCCTCAGCAAAGGGCGGTCTGCGGACGGCGACCCTAGGAGCCAAGCGTGGGGGCGGCTTCCTGCTGGCGGATGCACCTCAGCCCCAGACCGGGGGTCCCCCTGCCTGACAAACCCACGGGTTTAAGTAACTTTCTAAGAGAGAAGCGAGTGCCTGGCCACTAAGTTGCCCAGCATGGAGAGAGCTAGCTTGACTACAGAGATACGGGAGCGCCTTCCCTCCCCCTCGGCAGGAGCCTGCCTGCGAACGGCATGGCCCTCAGCCCCGGCGCCATCCTGCCTTCCCTGCGGCGGAGCTCCACCACCTCTGTCCTCCCGGTAACATGAACTCGCGAACACTGTCCCAGTGGACGGCGCTCCCGATCACTATGGACTGCCCCAGCCCCCGCCCGGCCGCACCGCCGGGAGCTACGCTCTTCCTGCCCTAACGCGCTCCGGACTGAGTGTGCGGAGCACCCGCGCCCGGTAGCGGCGGCTGTGGGGGCTGCCGCCACTCCTCCATCCCCAACGCGGCGGCCCCGCGGCCCGCCGAAGGGCCTCCCTCCCCTCCCCTCCCCGCCGCCGGATCTCCGCCGCCCCACCAGGAACAAAGCCCCGCGCCGCCGCACCGGCCGGGTGCGCTCTCATTCCCGTGGCTCACGACGGTCGACAAACCCGTTCGACGGTCGACAAACCTCGTTCACCCGGCTCCGCGACAGGACAAGGCGGCTCGGCCGTGAGCGGGAGCAGGGATCCCCCGCCCCCAGCGCCGCACACACTTGTTTTTATTTCCTGCGCTCCCTCTCGCCGTGAGAAACCTCTAGCTTCTCGATCGAGGCTGAGGAGGAGGCGGGGAAGAGGCGCGTAGCACTGCTCTCAGCTAGGGCTGGGGGGGGTGCGGGGCAGTCTTGCCGTGTCTCGCTGCCCCTCACCCTGAGGCGGCGACACCGGCCCCCTCCTCGGACGTGCTACCTGATGCCATCTCCCCGCGGTAGCCTGACTGCCCTGTTCGGAAGGCTGGTCTGCTTGGGAGCGGGGTGGGGGAGCTTCAGGCGAGGAGAGCGCCGCCACCCCTAGGGCCCTGCACGGCTGGGCTTTCCTCCCTGTACCCCCGGCGGCTTTGAGCTTAAGTGCAAGGCTAGCAGTTGCAGCTGCTGGAACAACAGCATTTACCTCTCTCCGGGACGGCTTGGCGTGGCTGCCGGCAGAGGAGTGAGTAACACCTATGAGCAGCCAGCCACGTGTTAAGAGGCCAAAATCAATTGGGTGCCGAGAGGTCTGCACCTGTTAGTTTCTCAGCAAGGCACCAGAGATGCAAAGATGATCCCTAAAATCACTGCTTAGATGCTGCCTAAGACTGTAGATTCCCTGTGTACATATGTTTATGCAAGTAGAGTTCTTTACTGCATTGATATTCAAGCTATTTACACACCAAGAATTACCTCTCCCTTGAAGTAGCTCAAGAAAGGGCAGCTTCACACCTGGAGTTCCTGCAGGACACACACACGGCACTGTTCTCTGTACCTGCTGGTTCACAGCTGCTGCCACTTGCAAAAGGAGTAACTTCCACGTCATAACACAGCCAAACAGCAGGGCAGGGAGGAAATAGAGGTACTACTGTCCTTTTGCTCCACATTTCCGAAAGCAGAGGTTTCACCCCAGATGCAAAAAATGAGAGTTCCTGTCCTTCCTTTGGTGTAGAATTTCACCCGCAAAGGTACCCTGAAATTTAGCTGAAACAGGTATAACTTGAGGCCATTCCTTGCATATATATATATATATATATATATTTAATCAAATATTAACTGAAGCAAAAAGGAATTTAATTAATAGGATTGAGTTTGCTTCCACACACCCCACTATGAGATGGTAACTGAGGCCTCTCTTGAGAGGTGAATGCATATTACTAGTGACAAAGGAAAGGATTTGAGCATGCCTCTTATGACTAGGACCCCGTATAAACAGTGTCCATACTGATGTGACCTCATTGTAGCTTGTTCTAGAAATAAGCTCATAGAAGTGATAAGCAATAATAAACACCTTACTATATTCCTCTTAGATGCTAGATTTACAGCCAGCCTATGCTAGCACTAGGAACTTCCCCTGGCTGATTTAGGCAATACAGTGGCTAATATTTGCAATTCCATTGCATCAAGGACAAAGGACCACCAAGAAACAGAGATCTCTAGAGATCCCAGAGTTGGGTTTCAAAGTTCAAAGCTAAGTCTGTTTTTTGCAATGCTTCATATTATGGGAATAGGTACACAAAGTGCCTGCAACACCAACAAAACAAAAGCAGAATTACAATCACCTTCTAGCTTTCAAGCAAAAGTTTCAAAACTTGATCTCCAAGGAAAGAAGGCAGAAATTACTATATTTTTAAAAATTTAAATTATCATGATGTAGCACTCTGACACATGATTTTGAAATGCTTGCACTTAGGCAATACTTCACATATATGCAGACACCAGCTTACAGATGCACATATTTTGCATATGACACTAGCCAAAGAAAAAAACCTATTTTTGCACAACACCTGCAATGTGAAGGCTCAGTGCCAGAAAGTTCAGTGTGTTCAGTTAATACCATATTAGCCTAGTTCTTTACATTTTATAGTATGTCTATGGTAAATATCTTCTTATATGTTTACAGCTGTAATTATCACCTCTATATTGTGAGTTCCTCTCTTCATAGCTTTTTCCTAGGAATGGGGAAGGACAAGAAAGGAGAAAACCTGCATCTGTGTTTTAAAGAGGTTTCAGTGGTTTTGAACCTGCCTAGAGATGTAGTCACTGACCGCGTTAAACATTCATCTCAGACACAAACTTGCTGAGTCAAGGAATCTGCTGTGTGCTATGCTAATCTGCTAATCAAAACAGTCTTGCCTTCTACTTTAAAGACATCACAAACACTTTTAAATATTCCAAAGAACAGAGTAAGAGTAGTTATGGTAGTGACTCATACCTTTTACACACTGGGTTGTCACTTGCCCTGAGGTGCTTTATTCTTATTGGTTTCTACAGAATTATGTCTATGTAACTCAGGTCACAACAACAAAGTGCTTACACAGCTTGAGATATAAGATATCTATGTAACCTTAATATTAATATAACCCAAATCATTATCAATATAACTTGAAGAATATTAATATAACCTGATACCTATAACCTGATGCTTATAACCTAAATCATAGTTTCTATACCTATAACCTGATGCTTATAACCTGAATCATAACTTTTAATATCCATATAATCTAATAGGAATAACTTCTTATACAATGTAATAGCTAGTATATAGTTAACTAGTTGCTTATACGCAGAATAGAGAAAAAGAAAAGAAATAAAAAACTTACCAGGTGTACTTTAGAGATAAGTAAGTGTAGTACTAATGAGAAATTGGCAAGCCAAGCCAATTATCCACAAAACCAAGAATTTAGACTGGTTAAGACCAGAGAGACTAAAGGCCGTCGCAACTGCGCATGCCTCGAAGACAAAGTTGAAAAGT